>VKOC01016226.1:0-201035 GCA_009364415.1 Spea multiplicata
ATATATATATTATATATGTGTGTGTGTGTAAGGGCAGTGCATGTATGTATATGTCAGCAAATCAACCAGCAAATCACTGGTAAGGTACATCGCTTGCCGTGATTGGCTGGTTGTTGTACGCTGGGTAGGGGGGGTACGGCGATTATAGTCCAAACTCTATATTTGGACTGTAAAACTTGGGGGTCGTCTTATACGCCCAGTCGTCTTATACGCCGGAATATACGGTACATCTCAGTTGTGGCATTCTACAAGCATCTGCTCCCCCCAATCCTATAAATCACCTTACCTTTTTCCTCTCTTCTTACTCTCTGCTTGACCCTCTACAGTTTGGTTTCTGTCCACAACACTGAATTAAGACAATCGTTAACTAATGGGCTTCTCATGGCTAGAACAAAATGTCACTTCTCCCAGGTTATACTCTTGGACCACCTTGCAGCCTTTGACTATATAGATCACCCCTTGCTTTCGCAAAGCCTTGATACTCATGACATTTTCCTGGCTTTGTCATACCTCTCTGGCCATAGAAGACATTTAATCTTGTATGGAACATGTTCCTCTCCCCTACGATACTCTGTAGGTGTTTCCAAGGGCTCAGTTCTGTGTTTTACTATTCTCCATCTACACCTTAGATATCCTCTTCTAACTCACCAACTATCTTTCTAGAATTGCATCATGAGTGGCATCCCATCACCTGAAATGCAACGAATCCATGACTGAGCTTCAGGTTACTCTGGCCACAATTCCTGACATTTAGGTTTCGATTGGCAATTCCATGACAATAAACAAGCCACGTTCACTGCCTTGGTGTCACACTTGACTCTTTAATCTATTTCTCTCTCATACTTCATCTCCAATCACTTACCAAATCCTGCTGCCTTCACTCGAGAAACATCTCTCATCTCACACAAGAAATGAACAAAATATTAATCCATTCCCTTGTGATATCCTGTCCAGATTACTACAACTCCCTATTAACTGGCTGCCCCACTGCAACCTTTCATAACTCCAATTCATACTGAAAACCGCTACCAAACTCACTTTCCTATATTCGACTGCTTTTAACCTGCTTTTCCACTGTTCCAGTCCCTCCACTGGCACCTTTTAACCCAGACAAAAACATTCAAATGCCTGGATTTGACTTACAGACAATTTCCCCCTTCACATCCCTGCTCTTATATCCAAAAACTCTCTTCTTAATGCCCTTCTTGTTCTTCCCTTCTTTCTTGGGTTATTCCCCATGTAATTCCCTACACAATTTTGTTGGACTCTCTCCTTTTTACCAAATAGAATCTAAATACTATAAAATCACATCTATTTATTGAAGCATACAACCTACCCGTCTAATACGCTCAATCCGCATCCTAAAAAAAAAAAAAACCCACATCCATTATCCCAACTTGCAAGATCTCAACATAGAGTTCTCTACATTGCCCTTGCTAATATCACAAGAGGAGCCTAGCCCGCGCCTCCTTCTGCACTTATTATTCCTACCGTGTGTTAAAGTTATTTACAATTTTAAATTGCCTTTGTTAAATATTTTCAGTGCCCCTATTTGTAATAGCTCTATGCAATGTGCGGGTGCTCTATAAATAAATTAAATGTTTGAGCTGCATCATGTGGCTGGGACTACCATGTTTGTCAGTGTGGCTCAGTGTGAGTGTGCATTACTGAGGCTAAAGTTGTTTGCATCAGTGTGACTGAGTATAGTAAGTACGAGTTTCCAACAGCCGAGTTATATATGTACATGGGTCAGTCTCTTAACTTCCCAGCAAATTCACCCATAAACTCCCAGTGTCGTAAAACCCCAAAGGTCACAGCTATTTTTTTTTTATTTTTTTTACGCACCACTCATGACACTAAACAAGACGTGGCTCTGGCCTTCCCAGTGTTACCATGTAACCTAGAGATTTCAGTATCCATAAAGCTCTACTGTTTTACACCTCATGTATCTTCCTATGTAAAGGGGAAAAAGGGGACTTTTGGGTGCAAATCACAGATTAAGTATAATTTCACAAAGGGATCAGTGTTGGCAAATGTTTGAAAGAAGCCCTTTGTGTGCCTACATACAGAATGTGTGTGAACACCTGCAGGTTATTAATGTATTAACACAAGCACTTATTTGCAGGATCTTGTAAAATCAGGCGTCTATGAGCTTTTTTTTCTGTACCAGAAAATATGAGGCTTCTTTCCCAGTGGTAATAAGGTCCAAGGAGCCAGAAAAAACATACATTTGTTTATATGCTGTGCAACTAGAAAACGTCTCGTTTACACGGTGCCCAGAACCATAAAAAATATCAAATAAGGATTCCAGGCTTCCCATCTGCTTGCCACAGATTTGCACAAAAGGTAAAATCTCTTTGCAAATCTAAAAACACATCTATCCACTTTTCAAACACATTTCCTGAGTCAGGTACAAAGTAAACAAAGTAAACAAACCTACACATGGTCTTTTACATATTACTCTGCAATTGTGAAACGTAAGTTAACCTTAAGAAGCTGCAGCAGATCCACTCATCAATGGTTTGACATTATGTGTCATTGATTAGCTTTTTAATCATGCAGATGGAGGGGTCTCATTAGGGCCCCCGAATGCATCCAGAGCCAGCATTGGAGCTGGCAGTGACTATTTCACCTGTCAGGAAGTGTGTTGTGTATATCCCCCACATCGCAAATAGTTGTCAGCTGGAGAGAATTTCCGTTCCACCATATCCCAAAGGTGCTCTTTTGGATTGAGATCTGGTGACTGTGGATGCCATTGGATGCCATTTTGAAAAACTCAGACCAGCCTGTCGGGCACCAACAACCATGCCACGTGCAAAGTCACTTAAATCCCCTTTCTTCCCCATTCTGATTCTTGGTTCAGAATGGTTGTCTTGACCACGTCTACATGCCTAAATGCATTGAGTTGCTGCCATGTGATTGACTCATTAGCTATTTGTGTTAAGCAATTGAACAGGTGTACCTAATAAAGTGGCCAGTGAGTGTATACACAAAAACACACTAACACTACAGCACACACAGACTCTATACATATACACTAACAGTACAACGCACACACATTGACCCCTCCCCCTTGCCTTGAGAAGACATGTCTTCACTGCATAGTAGAGGGGAAGCTGCGGCGTTGCCTCTCGACTACTACGGGGACTCATGTAATGCACGTTATGTGATCCAACAGAGCGCCTTGGTTTGTCGAGCCTGCATTAATGTATATATATGATGGCTGGAGTGTCTCTTTAAATTGCAATGATATAACGTTTTTTGATAAAATAAAGGTTTAGCATTTCAATCAGAGAAAAGGTTGTTTTACAATTTTCCATGCAGCTGCCTGAGCTGCTACTAAAAAAGTGCGAACTGTACTTTAAAGCAGTTTATGGCAATCTACTTATTTGCTAATAGGGTGTCTTGAAGCTGCTTCTTGGAAATAGGGATGGAGAAATGAAGCAGAGTATTTTTTGAATTTCCAGGAATTCAGTATGCAAAATAACTTAATTGGTGTTTCTACTTGTAATTTAGACTGTGGTTTCACATGAACTGTTGAACGATGGAATTTTCTGACAACTTTTTAATATTTAACTTGTTTGCGCAAATTCAACAGTGTTTAGTTTGTACACGATGGTTATTGATGAAAATATATACTAATATAAGGATAACGAAATGCAAATGACCTTAAACACAAATTAGCAACACTAATGAGACATGTTTTCTGCTAAAATGCACACACTCATATATATATATATATATATATATATAATTATATTATATATACATACAGTCATGTGAAAAAGAAAGTACACCCTCTTCTTTGAATTCTTTGGTATTACATATCACGACATCATAACAATCATCTGTTACTTAGCAGGTCTAAACATTGGGTAAATACAACCTCACATGAACAACACATGACATATAACAGCATGTCATGATTTATGCAACAAAAATAAAGTCAAGATGGAGAAGCCATGTATAAATAAATAGGTACACATTAGGATTCAATAGCTTGTAGAACCACCTTTACCTGCAATAACTTCAAGTAATTTTTTCTGCTTGACTATGAGTCTCTCACATCGTTGTGGAGGAATTTTGTCCCACTCTTCTTTACAACGTTGCTTCAGTTCATTCAGGTCTGTGGGCATTTGTTTATGCGCAGCTCTCTTAAGGTCTTGCCACAGCATTTCAATCGGGTTGAGGTCTGGACTTTTACTGGGCCACTGCAACACCTTGATTATTTTCTTTTTCAGCCATTCTATTGTAGCTTTGCTGGTGTGCTCAGGTTCATTGTCCTGTTGCAAGACCCAATTTCAGCTAAACTTAAGCTGTGGCTACAAAACAAGACCAAATCATCACTGTGCTTGACAGTTGGTATGCGGTTTTTGTTGGTTTTCGCCAAACATGGCGCTGTGCATTATGGCCAAACATCTCCACTTTGGTCTAGAAGTCTTGTGTTTGTTCAGATGCAACTTTGCAAATCGAAGCCTTGCTGCCCCCCCCCCCACAAGTGGCTTGTGTTTCTGCTTGGTTGCTTGTATGAGCAGAAACCATCTTGTCGTCAATGTCAGTGACTCTGAAGTCTCCAAAAATCAGCCAATTCATGTAACCGTGGGTGACGATGTTTTCATATTCCCGCCACCCCCACCTCCATACTTTGCAAGAAGATGTGATAGGTTAACGAGCGAGAACCCTCCTTCCTACTACAGCATCTTTTATAAAAGGGGCGACCATGAATCCCGCGGACACAATGTTCCACAGCTGTGCTTGCCGACCATACATTACATCAACAAGAGTTTCCCTTTGGAACCACCTCAAGATACCAGGAGATATATCCTACTCAGCCTGATCCTGAAGAGAGTTCACCATCATCATTTCAGAATCATCTGAGTCAAGAGACTATGAGCTTCCACCATATTTTGGCCCACTCTTCTTTACAAATGTGGAAAGTCTAAACTATTGCGGGTTTTTTTCAACATTTCAACCGAGTACAGTGTTTGAGCAAGAAGCGTCACCCAAAATATCAATCTGACAATATCCAGGTCTGCAGAAAAGTGGCTGAAGTCAGATCTGTTTTTTTGTCAGTGCCAGCACCGTACATAATACCTGTACGGTGAGACTTACCCTTTAAATAAGGGATACATAAAAAGACATCTTTTCATGGTTGCCTCTCAAACCGTATCAGTGTGTGCATTGGCTACACTGTATCTTTCATATGAAAACAATGTGTCATCTAGAATTTTACACTGTTTCAAAGTTATCTATGGCTTAGCTTATACCTCCTATATACATTGCAGTAATAGGAAAAATAATACCAGATGTAGCAGCTCTTGTGTGGCAGCATGGACAGGAGATTCCCGCAGTGACGTCAGCACTCACTCAGAGTGAACTCTGGAGCCGACACCAATTACAGAGCGGCCAGCAGTGACAGATATTATATGCGTTATATTGAGTTGGGTCAATTCCAGGCTGAGCCTGGACATAATAACATTTCGTTTCACCTTTCTTTTGTGCTGTTGCTTGTAAATTCTCACTTCCTGATAAGTTTAATTTTAGTTTTAACTATATAACATCATGGATGTGGGTTTTTACGGCACTTTTTTTTCTGGGGGTAGCATTTCACACTTCGCCCCAGGCAGCACAATGTCTTGGGCCGGCCCTGCTGGTGAGACCTCACTTGGAGTATTGTGTACAGTAATGGAGACCACATCTCTAGAAGGATAGAGATATGTTGTAGAAAGGTCAGAAAAGGGCTACTAAAATGGTTCAGAATGGCCAGACCTAATGTCCTTGTAACAAAGCCCACTTCACACACTTGTGTATTGATTTATGTAATACCCCATCCAACCCCCTGCCTTGTGTATTGATTAATGAGATGCCCAACCACCCTTTTGTCTATTGGTGCCCCCACTGCCCTGTGTATTACCCACCAGCCACACATAACCGCTTATATTTATTTTGTAATGCCATAACCCAGTCACCCCCACCCCCTTGAATATGGGCCTGTTTTCCTATAACCCCAGACTATTTTTTTTGGTAATACTTTTTTCCTGGTCTCCTCCGATGTGATGACCCTCTCCTTGTCACGAGGAACTCTTCTGTAAGCCTGCCCCCTCGAACTTCATTGAAATTGAATGTGGTCTGCCGGCCCACGGACCGGCCAGCCCACCGGGAAATTTCCTTGTTTCCCAGTGGGCAAATCCGGCCCTGCTCACGAGGACTGCACCTCGAAGTGCCTGATATTTTGGGTGATGTTCTCTGCAGAGTCAACACAGTGAGCTCATTCTTTATGGCAATGCTAATAAAGCCATTAGTCAGAATGCCCAGCTGGGTAACAATGAGCCACTGTTTCCCACAGGCAGTTGATAAGGAGTTGGGGTGTTTGTCTAGAAGATTGGGCTGAGATAATAGAGCCAGGAAACATACAAATGGCTACTACGAGGCTGTCTGAAAACCTTATATTTTGCAAAAACTACAAATATTTATTAATCTGATAGTAGTTAAAAAAATTGGTAGAGTTCCTCTCTCTGACCAAAAGACTTGTTCAATGTAAAAACATGATACATAGAGGAATAATCATAACTTCTCTGGACAATTTCTCCCCCTGGAGGATAAATATGGATTGACCAAAACAGCATTTTGAAATAATATTGTTACGTGTTTAATTGTTCCAGAAGGCACTGTTACAGTCTGATGTTACATGAATCATACAGTGGCGTTTAGTTCTGTACAGTGTAACGCATCTGTGCAATGCTCCATGTATACTCTATGTGATAACAAAGTTATGTAACCCATTACAGCATCTGGGTAGGCCATACAGCATGTGACACCCATATAAATATATGTGCATCACAGTTCAGGGTGGGAAACCAAAAGTCAGAAAGAAAAATTGTATTTTCTTTATTTTAAAATGTATTATATGATCCGCATACTGATTCTGAGTTATTATATATTAATGTCAGTCACATGACATTTCTTTTGTTAACCCTAGAGCTTTTTTAGTTATGGAACAAACATACCCTACCAGCCCCATACTTCCAGTAATTCAAGTATAAGATGCATGCCTACAGTTCACTACAACTTTTCCGTATTCTTGCGACAGCCCTGCACAGCTAATACTTAGTAATGAATATGTTTTAGTGTAAGAAAAATATACTAATAAACAAGCAGAGCATTATCAAAAGGAACTAACAGAAAACAGAATAATTAGCATTATGTACCTGAGATAATTCCAGTGACGCAGAATGAGTAGACGACATACTCTTGAAGACTAAACTTAGGGAAGAACGCCAATCGGGAACTGTAAGCGTATCTCCAATGATCAGTCTGGATAACAAGCCTGCCAAAAGAGATACAAATGTCAACAAATAGACCAATATGCGTACGCAGCTGCTTAGATGTAACGTAAGGAAGTTTTACATTACAGACAGGTTGGTAGATAAATGGAACAGCTTCCCATCATAAGTGGTAGATGTTAAGACAGTGAGGGAATTGAAACATGTTTGGAATAGACACATGGCTATCCTAAATCTGAGGGCTGGTTAAGGTCCGAGGCTTTAAAGGAAAAACGAGCAGACTAGATGGTTCAAAAGGTTCTTGGCGGTCAAATTCTGTATCCATAAAACCTTAAGAGGGTAACACAGCGATATAGATATAGGCTGTCGGTAAGTACTACGTATTTAAATATACATCAGTGACTTAGTGGTTGATTAGTGGAAGCTTAAGGAACAGCCAGGTCTGTTTTTGTTGCAGGGTTCCATATTCCTCTACTATTCAAAAGGCATTTCCGTGAATAACCCTGGCCATGAAGAAAAAAAAAAAGGCCACAACTGTTTCCCATTGAACCCACTGGTTCCCGGTTCATACAGGACTTGGAACTTTGTAATCAATTCAACAATCAAAATACATTAAAACATACCTCCTCTGTCCTCTCTGAATTAGCCAGGGGTGTTTGGCAGCGCTCTCCCAGAGTTCTTCAGCAAATACAGGTTTATAAAGGAACGCAACCGGTTTTTTTTTTAGAAGGAAGGGGAAAAAAAATTATATATATAATATATATATATATATATATATATATATTTGATTTGCCCAATGAATATAAACCTACAGAGGGATAACCACACTGACATGTTTTCCATGGTGCAGGGCCAATATAAAGAGAGCTCCAGTGACCTGTTCATTAAAGAACAAGAGGTCATGCTCTGAGATTTCATAAAAAGAAAGATTCTTACAATAAGGGCAATAAAGGTATAGAATTCACTGCCAAGGGACATGGTGCCATCAAATATAATGGATGTCTTCAAAAGGAGTATATAAAAGCAGGAACATATACAGGGCTATAAATGATAGACTAAACATTAACATTTTAGAGATTCTTGATTCAAAGAGAAATCTGATTGCCTTTTGGAGTAAAGGAGGATTTTTTCTCCCTTTTAAAATATACCTTATTTGGGGTAGAACTTGATAGACTTTATCAACCTAATTAATATGTTAATATGTATAATATTAGGAACCAGCACTGGTAAAGTGTGGGTATAAACGTGAATAATTCCGTTCCACGAGTTTGGCGCCTGCGGGTCATAATACGTGAAAATACGGTCAATATGGTCACGTTAGAAGGAGGAAATTAAATCCCTGGTATTACTTTTCTCCCATAGTTCGATCTTTACCATGTTCCTAGCTATAGGTGGATAAAATGTGTTTTTTTAAAGGATTCCCTCTGTTGGTTGGATACACTGAAGTAATATCATAGTTAAATTATACATCACTACACACGGGATATTTTTAACACATTGGCTTTTGAGGTTATTTTCATTTTCTTAACCTTAATGGATTTAACATACTATAACGCATCTTTTAATAATGGATAATGAATGTATTATATGGTCAGCATACCGATTCTGAGTTCACATGACATTTCTTTTGTTAACCCTAGAGCTTTTTTAGTTATGGAACGAACACATATCCAAAGAAACTGAAAGGCAGATGCATTAGAAGCGGAGAAGGAAGGCAATCACTGACCGCAGTCAACTAACACTGCAAGGTACAGTTCCAATTGTGGCAGCCTAAAAATCGTCTATCCAGACTGAAAAATGCCCGGTAAAGTGTCTTCATTTCTGGGTCCATTGGCCACAACGATGTCCAAGTACCCTTTAATAGCCCATGGTTAAGATTCTATATAGTGACTCCTCGAATGTTTAATACCAGTCGGCCCTCAGGGAAACCTCGACACGTCATTACTTAAAGATGCACTTAATTGTGTCACCCGTATTGTGTCACCCGTATTCCAGCAGGGATATCAAGCACCAAGTGGGACTGCAGAATAGGAAGGAGTCAATTCCACACTGTGCAACCCTAAAAATTGGGGTTGGGGGAAAGACCCTAAGATGCAGCAGGTATGCACATCACCCCTTCATCGAACAAGCCACGTGAAGTCTATGTAATATCCCAGTGAGCAGAAACTGTTGCCAGTCACCATGGAAACCAATGTTATGTTCCTGCTGACTGCTTCACATTCAGAATGGTTTTTTTTTAATAAATTCGCTCTTTTTGAACATTGCCCCTTATATTACTATCTCAAGCCCCCCGACCCATTATGTATTATACATGATCATGAAAAAAACCAATCATCTTACCTGCAGCTGAGCGGCTCCCGTCCCGCTCCCTTCAAACTTTACTAAGCTGTCCTTAGCAGCCAGGACTCAGCAGGTCTGTGATGCCAAGAACTCTCCAACGACTTTAAGAAAATTGAATATTACAATTAATAACATGCAGCCCGTCGTGTAAATTATTTATCTGTGTTTACTACTCACTGTGTATATTTTAATATATAGGGAACTGTTGCACTTTTCTTTTTTTAGCAGCACGCTCTACACAACTGCAAGGACCTAGAGTCGCGGAAGAGGTAGTCTTTGCGTGGTGGCGTATGACGTACGGGTGAACCGCAAGTGTGTGAGTGGTGTGCGTTCCACAGGGCCAGGTGGTCAGGATGGGCAAGCTGAATGTCTTACTCCTGCGATATTTATCCAGAGATGATTTTCGTGTCCTTACAGCGGTGCGTACGGTACTTGAGGGCGTTGGAGATGTCCGGGGGCAGTTGAATGGGCGGGAAATGTCAAGTTACGGTTTAGTTTGGGAATGGACTGCTAACTCCATTTTCCTCTGACTCGTATCGAACACATGCTGCTGAGCAGTTGCTAAAATGCTGATTGACTACAGCACGTTCATAGAAAGGTGTCAGATAACCTATTAATTAATGGTGGTGGATACCATGACGCCCTTAGTTAAAGAGGAGGCCTAAAAAAAATAAAAAATACAGAGTTGTATATAGTAATGTGTTTTTTTACTTCGCTAATAGCTATGCTAAAGAAACCATGCTTGGTATTAAATCCTTCCTCGATAGACCTTTTATTAGTCAGAGTCTAATAAATAATAATAACAAGGGGTCAGGATGTTTGTGAGGTAGTATCTGCTCAGATGGTTAACATACAGCTGTCTGAAAATCTTAAATAAAAACTAGAACTGTTAGAATCATCAACGCAATGTTTTTTTTTAGTACTTTCTATTAATGTAATACTAGTAATAAAATGGTGAAAGTTCCCCTTTACGAGGGAGTTTAATTAAATAAGATAATTAATATGTCACTTGTCCCTTTAAATAGATGTTTTACCCCAAATAGTGCTGTCAATGACAGCTCAGGTTAGCCGCCTAATGGATATATACACCGTTTGGAGGTTCTGCAGTAGTTCGACATGATATGCATTTGTATAGGAAGAGACCGAGAAATGTCGGAAGTTGCAAAGTTAATCTCCAGAGGTTTAAACACTCTACGTTTTAGCAAGTGGTTTATAAAGTGACGCTTGATCATTTGAGTATGCGAAGGGTACCTTCATAGCCTTCATATGAACTTTAGATGGATAGTTTGCTGTCCCTAACAGCCCCACTATAGAAGAATGCATATTAAGGTACAAAAGAAATGTAAAAAAGCCACTGATTGGCTGCTGGAAAAGACCCCCGAAACCAGTGTTCCCTAAGCCAGCGCTGGAGCATATGAGGCATTCTTCATAAACCCCCCCCCATGCATTTACAAAAGGGACAAGGCAAAAGCTTAAAAGAAAGGAACCACGCAGCTGTCCTTTACATTAAAGATCATATGATGGCCTGAGTGTCCCTTTAATGCATATTAGCGTTGCATTGTAATTGCCTTTTTTGCCTCCGAATTCTGCAGAATGGTCCCTGTTGTCCTTATAAATTGTATGTGTTTAATTTTTCAGGTTGAAATGGGCATGAAGAACCATGAGATTGTGCCAGCAAGTTTAATCGCCTCAATTGCGAGCCTGAAGCATGGAGGTTGTAATAAAGTTTTGCGAGAGTTGGTAAAACATAAGCTTATTGCTTATGAACGCACAAAAAGTAAGCAATTTAAGTCTGCCTTTTTTTGGGTATTTTCCATAAATGGTTTATACCACACTATCTTTTCTACACCAACAGGTCTCGTTTATAAAATGCTCTGGTGTCCCTGTACCCTTTTTAGTAGTGGCATTATTGAATATGAATTATTAATCATAAGAATATTGATATAGTGGTACAAATAGAGATTTTTTTTGATGTTTGGTTAATGGAGCGATGAAATAGAACAATTTAAAATTATAAACACACAGAAGAAAACCCTGTGCTCAAACTCCCATCACTCTTGGGTGATGGCTATGGTATTCATCAGCCCAAAATACATAGAACAAACACCAAAAAATAGTTACCTGCGTGCTATCCCAAATCCCTATGCTCATTAGAGATTTTTACCTTTTAGCTCAAAGCAGCAAGGTGAATTGTTCAGCGTAGGACTCGCCTTATAGGTTTGCCGTGACTTGGCAGACGAGCTTCCGCTTTAAATGGCCATTGGAGTCAAACTAAAAACCTCCGTTTTGTCTAAATAAGCATAGGGATTTGGGATAGCGCGCAGGTAACTATTTTTGGGTGTTTGCAATTTAAAATTCTAGCTGTCAAATAATTCTTCTCTGATGGGGTAAGAGAAGCCCCGCTGCCTTCTGCATTCACTATGGGGACCTTTATATTATGTACTGAGTTTCTCATTAAGTCATATAAAAGAATTCCAAACAGACAAGAAAATAATGAATGGTCCAACACTGTTTTTTTATTTTATATATAAGAAGGAAACAAACCCTAAAAGATATCTGTATCTTATCTTCTAATTCAAATTAATTTGTTGCCAAATGTCTCCCATTTTAAGGAGTGTTGCATCTTATTTTTAGGTATTGGCCAAAATTGTAGTACATAAGTGTGTGACTAGCGTGTTCCATGCGCCTGCTTAGGGTTGCCGATTTTATTATTAATTGTTAGACACCCAGCAGGTACATCCTTGACCATTTTCCTCCTTTTGGTTTAGCTGTCCAGGGCTATCGTCTAATATACGGAGGGTACGATTACTTGGCGTTAAAGACACTTTCTTCTCGTGATGTTGTCACTTCAGTTGGAAACCAGATGGGTGTCGGAAAAGAATCAGGTAAAATCAGCTACAATGTTTTCTGTGGGATTTTGAAAGTCTTGCTGTTTTTGTGTAGAATTGCGTAATGAATAAAGATCTATGTAGGACTGGCATCCCAGCCTTTTTTAATGCACTGTAATTAGCCCAATCTGTGCTATATACATGAAAGCTTCCTTGGGAATGATGTATGAATTAATGTAATTGTCCGTATATAAAAAGAAATTATTTTGCTGCCTCTTGCATACTCTGAACATCTGGTTGCATGCTGTAAAATGCGCCAGCATGTATATAAAATGGATGCGGAAATACATTTTACATGCATGTTCTAATAGTTGGAATGCTGGTTTGCTTATAGTTTCTTCCCTGCTTTGTATAAGCCATCCTTCAACACACTGAACACTATAGAGAGGTAAATCCATATATACACGTGCAGATGAAAGTAATATGAAGTATACAAAGTCTTGTCATATACTCTGAATATATGTATTGTAAGAAGTGATGCATGCATTCTAGGCCCCATAAAATTAAAAGAATAATGATGCGTATGAATATGCCGTATTTACAGAGACATAAACCCCCCCCCCCGATACGTTGTTGTGACTTTCTGTTTGATTGACATTACATAGTATCCCAGCGTTCTGATTTATTGCTGTTCTATTATACATAGATATTTACATTGTGGCAAATGATGACAAACAGATGGCGATAAAACTTCACAGACTCGGAAGGACATCCTTTCGCAACCTGAAAAACAAGCGTGATTATCACAAGCACAGACACAAGATGTCCTGGCTTTATCTGTCCCGTCTGGCCGCCATGAAGGAGTTTGCTTATATGAAGGTAACCACTTTGTCACTTGTTACTGAATGTGTCTAGTACAGAGCTGCGTGAAAACTATTTTTATGACATACTTGTCTGTTTTTGTCATTTTTTTCTGAGCGGCGTTTGGGTATAAAACTGCCTTTGCGCCCCCTAGTGGATTTTCTGCTCATATAGCAGATCCTACGGTATGTATACAGACCTGGCAGCCTGTGTAACCGTCACCCATGTAACAAAAATAGGGATTTATTTTTCATTTCCATTCACTATTCATTATCCTCCCTTGAATAGTTTGTTGTGAAGCTCAAAACAAGTGATTTATTCTGTCTGTGGTTTTTGTGCAAAAGGTTATCCAATTTAATCTCAACAATATAAACAGCTTTTTCTGTATGACCTATAGTTCAATTACCATGCATGCAGCGGACTGATCTGCTATCCAGGCTGGCAGTTATGCATCAGTTATACCGCACACCATTACATTATAATGTCCAATTGGTGAATTCGCCATGAAACATAATCATTAAAAGGGGAACAGTGCCATAAAAAATCATGATTCAATATTAAGTTATTTATTTGGCTTTATAGTGTTTTCAGGATTTTTGATCTACTCTGTTTTCATTCATTTTTTTATACATGCATGAATGCCGCCATATTTAAGTCCATTAAGTGCCAACACAACAACTTCCAACACATTGTGTCATTCGATACCTGAGACTAGAATAAGATGTTAAGTTGCACAACGTTAGGGGACCTCAGAAGTCTCTTTTTCTTGCCAACACAACACCTTCCCCTCACTTTGTGTAATTGGGTACTTGAGACTGTATAATGTAGCCCAATGGGTTATACTCCAAGACTTGCCGCATGAGTCAAGTATCCCTTGGAAGTGGGGGGGGGGGGCGTTCACCAGACATCGCTCAGCACAACAGTCTATAAGCCTAGTGAAAACGCTGCATCATGGGAAATAAACCGTGGCATAGCTTCAGATAATCAAAACATTTCACCCCGCTGTTGTCACAACAAAGGAAGACGTTAAGAAACAATTACAGCGTCTGGAACAGACGAAGGAAAACACACATAGGATCTTCTTCCTTTTTAATAACATTGTTGCATGAAGTCAAGACGTTGGGGATGTACCTGATGCTGATACATTGACTCTGATTTTGGTGCCAATGCAGAACTTTTTAACACACCTTGATTGAGTCACATATATTTAGGCAGCATTTCCTAAGAGTGTTCAGCAAAGGTTCTGTTCCAATTACTTTTATAATGAAATAAATGCAGCATTAGAAACATAATTCCGAACAATAATGAATGTTTAAACCCTTCCCAGAAATAATTCTTTAATCATGTAAACTTTATTTGTTCAGAAATATGTAATTGTGGTCATTGTTGTTCACATGAGGTATTTATGTAGGAATGAGATAAGTGGTACAAGCTTTGGGGACCTCGGACGTCTCCATCTTTCCATCACAAGAGGATTCTGAGGTCCTTAAAGTTTGTGTAACTTTACACCTTATTCTGTTTGCCCAATAAAAGGTATTAACTCCGGCTAAAGACTTCCCTTGGTCTAATGCACAACATCGCTAAGGTGTGCTTGCTTAACTCCAGAGAGGTCTATAAATGTTGTGTGTAAGTGGAACATAAAGCGATGATCCAAAGCAAGTGTTAAGCAACAAATTCCCCAACATTTATTGTATATCTCTTAAGAAAAACATTTTGGGGGAGGGGGGCTCAAGGCCATGGCTATGTTGATAAAGCAGCATTCTATATTTTCGATACGGTTTTTGGGCTTGCTTGCTTTCTAATTTGTCGCTCAGTTTTGCTTGGCTCAGAAACGCGAGCGAGGTGCATGAATTACGCTAATAGCAGCCAAGCGACTGCACCTTTAAAAACAAATTCTCCGTTGAAACCAAGATCCCCGATCTGCGCTGCTGGACTTGTCCGGGTGGAATAACGCTCCCATTCAGAGCTCTCATTTCCCCGGGTTATTTGATTGATTTTTAGAAATTAGCAAACGGTCCTTTCATTGCATGAATCCCAATGGAAGCACGGCGTGTCTGACTAAACAAGGTCAAGAGACTTTCCAGGATACGCTTCGTTTTATTCAGTCGCCGTGCGGAATACCAAGCGATAATTGAGTCAAATGTTTCTCCGATGAGTGTTCCTTGACTTATAACGCTTGGAAACTCTCCTCCACCTTACAGCAAACCACACTCGAACCTTCTCGCGACATTAGGTGACAAAACTTTGGAGCCATACAGGTCGTCGTCCCTGTACTAAAAAGGTTGTCATCGAGCAAAATTGTAGGAGCCGCACATCCTTCGCTTTAATACAGACTTTCACAGCAAATAAGTCTGCTTGTAAGGTGTCAGACATTAAGCAATCCTGTGGTCTTGTCTTAGATTCAGGATAGTCCTATGTGACATATGCCTACACCATGCGTTTTTACATTCCCTGACTAGCCTCTACCACTTCTGCTGGGCGGCTGTTCCTCTTATCCAACACCCCAGATGTTTGTCCATCCCGAACTTTTATTGATTTTCAGTATTTTAACATGGAAACCAATGTAACCGGCCAAAGTTTTCATCGGTAGCCTATGGATATATCTAAAATAATGCTTGTGTGATCTCTCGCGCCTGTGGTGGTACAGTCCCAGGGCTTCTGGCTTGGTGGGATATGTATAATTCAGGGTGAAGGTCACCTTTGTGTATGAAATATGCCGGGCAAGGCTATGACCTTCATAATGTAGAGTGAATCTTGTGAGTGGAAACTTACCTGCAAACTCCAACTCTATTAAATAAACTGAAGCTTGGAAAAACATGACTGATTGCAACCGATTTTCACAACGGGAGCGGCGTATAAATTTTCCACCCATGGAAATCAGTGATGTCTGGGCTGATCAGCTGTGTCGCTGTGTCTTATTCTAGATTCCTTAATTACTCCACAAAAACATTGTAAACCTGACTTAATCATCCGCTGCCAGCTGCAATCGCTGCTTTACTCTTGAGTTTGCCTTCCAGGTCTCCAGCTGACTGTTACTTATTTATAGGCATTCATTATCATGGAGATTAAACGGACACTAAATTAATACATTGTTGAAGCTTTGAATAGTTTTATATAAAAATACTATTATGTGGTGTAATTTAACATGAAATATAAATATTTATATATAAGCAATGTGTGACCATAAGACATATTATGACATCTTTGCACAGCAGGTATTACGAGCTTTCATTGTTCCAAGAGGGTGCTTTTTTATGTTTAGAAAGTAATGGTGCTAAAATAGGATGATTTGGAGCTCAGCATTGAATTTTATCCCCCCCCATCTCTCTTACAGGCCTTGTACGACAGAGGGTTCCCGGTTCCCAAACCTTATGACTACAACAGACACGCAGTTGTTATGGAACTTATTAATGGATATCCTTTGTAAGTAAAAATATATAAACAAGTCTACTTTTTTCATTAAGCTTGTTGTGTGACGTTTTTACACTTAGCCTCCTCAATAAGTTGATACTGTTGCTGACCGCTAGTGTTTAAAATGTTTCTGTGGTTTCTTTTAAAAGTTTTTTTTTTTTTTTTTTTTTTTTTTAATTGACTCATTAGTATCCCCAGCTTCTTGCCACCTTCATTTTAGAAGTAAGACATATGTTTCTATTTAAAGTTGTATCTGTGTTATTGTCTTGTCGAGATAAAGTGTTACACTTCACATGTCCATTTATTTATGGTCCCCTGTAACTGTGTTTCTCCTGACTAGGTGTCAGATCCATCAGGTTGAAGATCCAGCATCGCTGTATGATGAATTAATGGAGCTTATTGTCAAGCTTGCTAATCACGGCTTGATCCATGGTGATTTCAATGAGTTTAACCTCATGCTCGACGAAGAGGACCGCGTTACAATGATTGATTTCCCGCAGATGGTCTCCACATCTCATGCAAATGCTGAATGGTGTGTGAGAGTCGGGCTTTGGATCAGATAATACTTGCAATATTTCCTCATAAATTATTGAACTAAGATCTCCAAGTTTAAAATTCACATAGAGAACTAATAAGGCACTTCTGTCCTTTACAGGAAATTTACCAAGCAATATCAAGCCCTCAGCTGAACTTTTATTATGTGCTAGTATCCTGATAATAGAAAAACAGATACTTAGTAACAACAAAGGAGGCACTTGTTTGATGACCAGATATACATACACACATGCTGATCAGCAGTAACATTATGACCACCTGCCTAACATTGTGTAGGTCCCACTTTTGCAACCAAAACAGCCCTGACCCATCAAGGCATTGACTCCACTAGACCTCTTAAGGTGATTCATCAGACCAGGCCACCTTATGCTCCATTGTAGATCAGCATGGGCACCGTAACTGGACTTTTTTCAGCAATTTGAGCTACAGCAGCTCGTCTGTTGGATTTGACCGCCCGGGCTAGCCTTGGCCTCCCCATGTGCATTAGAAAGCCTTGGCTGCCCATGACCCTGTCGCCGGTTCACCACTTTTCCTGCCTTGGGCCACTTTTTATAAGTAGTGACCACTGCAGACTGGGAACACCACACAAGATCTGCAGTTTTAGAGATTCTCTAACCCAGTTGTCTAACCATCACAATTTGGCCCTCGTCAAAGTCGCTCAGATCCTTACCCTTGCTAATTTTTCTTTTCTAATACGTCAACTTTGCCTAATATATCCCACCCAGTGACAGATGCCATGATAACAAGATTATCAGTTATTCACTTCACCTGTCAGTGGTCATAATGTTATGGCTGTTCCAAGTGTATGTATGTGTGTATATATATCATTTTAATAGATAATGAAGCTATATAGCTGCTAATAACGTTTCTGGGGATTTTGCAATGTCTATTTTTTTCCTTATGTGCAATGATAATGTTTTTTTTCTTTTTAACGCTTACAAATTGTCTTTGTTACGTATTTTTTTAACTTGTAAAGTACACTTTTATTTATTTTAGGTATTTTGACAGAGATGTTAAATGTATTAGAGATTTCTTCTTAAAGCGATTCAACTATGAAAGTGAACTCTACCCAACTTTTCAAGATATCCAGTGAGTGGACCTTTCCCCCAATGTTTGTTATAATCTGTGAGGCATAATTATTATTTTTTCGATAAACTGAATTTTATGTCATAACATTTGGAATTGCTATAGAAATGATCCCAATCATTTTGCAGATTTTATGACTCGTAAATCAAAATGACATCCAGGATATGCTTCTCAAGCATCTGGAAGGGAACTCTGACTGATTTAGAGGCTTTTCCGTTTTGACGTTCTACTGGGAACAGATGACTTTAATGTGCATTGTAATGCAAAGATTATTAGAATATGAGTTGGAATGAATGAATCTTCTCCAAGAAAGGATTTGTTTTCCAGATTTTAACAATATAGTTTTGTGTAGTGGTTTGTTAAAACGAAGTCTAAAATTCATGACACTTTATCGTTCTTTCTGTTCCTTGTGTCTTTAATGTCCTATGGAAGGCTGTCACCCAGCAGAAATTATGTATTGTAGGCAAAAAGTGTGATTAACATTGTAATTTGCCATCTGGGATAATCACCTTCCACACATTTCCACGGTTAAAGCTTTGCTGTTATGTAGGAAGTGTCATCGGATTTTCTCAGTAGCAATTTGCTAAAATGTATACTATGTCTGATGTATTGCTTTATAGTTGGGATTATATTAAGATATTCCATTTTAATCTGGTTGGAAAAAGGTTTTTTGGCTTGCTGGCAAAGCTGCCTAACATTGATCCGTCTGTTGGCTTCTTTTCAAGGAAAGAATGTTCTCTGGATGTGGAAATTGCTGCAAGTGGCTTCACGAAGGAAATGCAAGAGGATGATGACCTGCTGCACCCCGTGGGACCCAGTGAAGAAGACGACGAGACCGGAACTCAATGCAGTCTGCCCGCAGGAGAATCGCATGGATCGGCTGAGACTGCCAATGATGTGGACAGAAGTACTTCAGAGCCACAAGAGGACTCGCCTCCTGACAACTTGGCTCGTAATTGCGAGAGAGCTGCAGAGGAGAGGGATTTGGAGACGCAAGCGCTAGACATGGCAGACTTTACAAAAGCCATGGCAGAACTTGAGGGGCATCCAGCTGGTGATGCAGCAAATAGCAGTATGAAAAATGAAATGAAAGAAGGACAAGGGGATGAGGATGGTAGTGGTAGCGGAGATGATGATGATGATAACAACTCAGACGAACATCAAGATGAATGTCCAGATCTAGTGGACCTATCTGGAGCTAACAAAGAATACAGACCATTCAGGTATTAATGTATGAAGTTGGTTTAGTGTAGATGTGTGTTTAACATGCTGTATACAAAAATACCCAGCGGACACTTTCTAAGGTTAACACCAAGGGTGAAACAGTGACTCATGTGGCTGCAACTCATTACATATAGATATGGAAATATGTATATATAAAAAGTGCAGTGCTTGGCAGGAGGTTTAGTTGTCCAGCCAAGCATTAACATAGGGAAGATAAGTGATTTGTGTGACTTTATTGTATGGTTGTAAAGGCCGTATGTGCTTCCAACACAGCTGACCACCTAGGATTGTCACTGGAGTTTACTGAGGAAGGTACAATACACAAACGCATGCAGTGAGTGGCAAGGGTGAGGGTGAAAACCTTCTTACATAAAAAGGTCAGAGGAGACCGGCCAGTTCAAGCTGTTAGGCTACCAATACTAGAATAACTATTCTTTACACTAGCGATGTGCACTCAACACATCAAACCTATGAAGAATAGATGGCCTTACGGCAAAGGACCGTCAAAACGATTCTAAATAAAAGGTGCAAATGTAGTTATGAATTTACGTTGTACAGTAAAGTGTGCATATACAGACCATTATTGACGTGTACGTTAAGTATATATGCATAAGGACAGGAGGCTGTTGTCTACAATGTATTTTCTCCTGTTCAGAAGAGAATCTTCCGGTATGCCTTTTTTACATACTCTGTTTTGAATAGGGGATATTTGACTATTTGCTGTCCATCTTTTCTTTCACAACCCATTTCTTTATCATTTATAACTTATAAATTATATTCTGCTCTGTCACTTCATCCTACACAGTAAATGTAATTAAGTGTCACGCCACACACATCATCTCGTCGTTTGCCAGACCACAGAAATTTAGAGCCATGCCGTGATAATGATTAACTAAGAGATTTGTTACCTGACCTCACCAAGAGCCTGTAAATTGTGTGCAGCTCTGTTTGAATATATATTCTTGTGTACGCAGATTTCTGTTTATGTAGCGTGTTAGCGCCATAGCATACCTAAAGATACAGTAAACATAGAATGTAATAAAAGGCTGAGGATCAATGTGTGTTTACATCAGTGATATCCCAACGAAAACTGTCAATCACTTGTCATAATAGTCAATGCATTTTGTGTTCTTTCATAATTGCATAGGTAAAACCAACGCTGTCAATAAAATATATAAAAATGTTATCATAAGTGCTCCCCGAATAGATTTACATCATATGTGCTTGAAAAGTAACATGTTTTTCTATCTGTACGCTAGGGATGAAGAGAGCTTGTGCCATATCAGTGAACACAGAATAAGGACAACAAGTGTATCGTCATTGGCCTCCGTAGGAAGCTGTTCTACCATTCCACCCGTACGTAATGAACCTTTTGTAATGCAAATAAATGTAGCATGAACTGGTAATTCCCTGCGGGAAGTAAACCTTGTGATGCTGCGATTTTTCAATAATTCTTCTAAAGCAACCATTTATGCAGTGTATATGTGTGTATGTATGTGTGTATGTATGTGTGTATATATATATATATATATATAATATATATATATATATATAATATACACACACACACACTTTTAAAGAGGCAGTTCCAATGATGCAAAACATTGGTTGCACATTATTGCATGTTTAGCAAATAACCCATTGAAGATTTGTCTTTTATAAGAGATAGCTTTTGTATTTCGTGATAATTGTTCCTGGGAACAAAATACAAATGAAGCAAGTTTTTTTTTTTTTTTTTTTTAATACAAAAGGTACAAAACATATAAAAAGACAATAAGTTACAATACATTAGCAGCATATGAAATTATTTATTACTGGTCCTCATAGGGCTCCATTATGAGTAGAGGTCTATATAGTTTCTTCATTCATTATATTACAGTTTTCCATGCATGCATATTACAATTATATATAACATTATGACAAAAAAAAAAAAAAGACAGAAATAACAGAGATAACTGGTATCTGTAAAGTCCTTTCATGTATGTATCTCCAAAGTGGGTTGATCTTCTCTCCTCTAATTTATAGATATTTATAGGGTAAATCTTCCCCATATTTCCCAGTATTTATACATAAGCCCGTTAGCTCTATAATAACCATATTCCATATTCTTTTGATTAAGAATTTGATTTTTGACATATGTCCAGGAGATTATCTTTTTTTGCCTCCAATTTCTAGCTGTAACTACCAGCATCGCTAGGATCACATGATCTATCAAGTTTTTTTGTTTTACCGGAATCATCTCCCAATCTTGAAGTAATAATGCTCTAAGCGGTGACTTATCTATTTGTTTCTCCACTATACCAGATATGATATTAAATATCTTGTCCCAACATTCCGTTATTTTAGTGCACGACCACCAGATGTGAATCCATGTTCCCTCAGCTCTTTGACATCTCCAGCATAGATTTTGATTTGCTGGGTTTATCTTATGGAGCCTTTCTGGGACCATATACCATCGATTAACAATTTTAAAATAAATCTCCTGTAGGTTCAAGCAATGGACATTTTTCATAACTTGATTCCAAGCTTTTATCCAGCGATCTGCTGTAAGGGAGGCATTATCTATATTTAAATCAATCTCCCATTTTTTTCCAGGCAGGTGGAGCTTTAAGATCATCTATATCCACAATTAAGTCTGAACAGAGTTTTAAAGATTTCTGTTTAGTCTGGTTATCAGATATTTTCATAAACTTTATCACATGTTCATCTTTATTTTCCTCCACAAGAGAGTGAGATAAATAGTTCTTAATTCTCATGTAATTAAATATTTCTTTATTAGTAAGACCAAACTCAATGCACAAGGTAGAAAAATCTTTAAATTTTTTTCCTATCATAAGTTCCTCTATTCTTTTTATCCTACGTTTTTCCCACTCGTTGAGGTTTATATCCTGAATATTTTTATTTAGAGTCTGTAGCGGGGCCTTTTTAATTATAAGATCATTTAAACCAATTTTCTTCTTAAAATTCTGCCAAAATAATAATATTGAATCAAGTAGTGTCCCTTTGAGATGTTTCGTATATTCCTTTAAATCTCTTTTCTGTAGCCAAAGGGCTATTTCTAGATCTTTCAAGCCCAAAATAGTTTTTTCAATTAGATACCAGTCTGACTCCTTAGATTGCAACAGTTGCATTTTATATGTATGGGATAGCATAGATGCATACCAATAATTAAGTAGTTTAGGAAGACCCAATCCTCCCCGACTCCTAGGTAAAAATAAAGTATTTTTTTGGATTCTAGGGTGTTTATCCCGCCATATAAATTTCATATAAATGAAGCAAGTTTTTTATTAAGAAACTATTTCTGAGAAGAATCATGGTATCTGGACCCAGTGATGTTTTATGTACGAAAAGTGAAAATTGTGCAAACACTGAAAGGTAGTCCCCATAGCAACCAGTGGAAGTAAGACCATTACATTTGCACCAGAATCACGTTTGTATACATATGTATATCCCTCAGATTTGTATGTATTTATTTAAAATAACCCTGTGAGCTCTGCGCGGACAAACAATGTAATGAACCCTTCTGATACTCTCGGGTTTAATCATATACTGCATCTGTGTCTTTGTTTTCCTTTTAATACCACTTTTAGTTCTCCCCAAAATGTTGAGTGATGGTTTACAAGTGCCATGCGAAGTCATAATGTTATGATATGCGAGGAAGACAAAAAGTATTATGTTCTAACCTATAGATTTATGTGTTTTAATGAGAACCCCGCCTATACTGCATTATTTCTGAAATCAAATTTTAGTTGAGTGATTCCAGCAGTTGTCCATGAGCCATAATTCAAATTAATAGCCAAACTTAAGTTTTATGGTTCCCTTCAGGCCGCGGGAGGTAGGCGGGGGTCATTTTTCATGCAGGTTACACAGCTGTCTTCAGATTTGTAGTAATAGGAGTGAAAGGCAGCCTGGACCGTTTGCATGGATGTATACATATAGATGTAGTTTTACCCTTCTTTTTAATGCTGTAGGAGGAAGTTTTTTTTGTTGTTGTTACTAATGGCTCCGTAGATCTTGTTTGGCTAATTTACATTAAGTGGTTTTAAAGTATTTTCAATAGTAGCAAGGCTTCGTGTTAAGAAGTGGTAGAGGCTAAAAGAGCGAGGGAATTTAAACATGCGTGGGATGGGCATAAAACTAATCTGAGACGAATCCCAGGACTGATTAAAGTCTGAATCTTTACATCAGTAAAAATGGAGAGACTACATGAGCTGAATGATTCTTATCTGCCACCAAATTCTGTGTTTCTATGGGTTGTCAGCAGTATACTCTTCTGTAAAGAAGGCACATAAATGTTATGCTGCATCCCTTTCAATACATTTTCTTTATGAATTGCTAGGCAAAGATGCTAATTCATTAGTCTAGCATTGCCAGGCCATTCGCAGTCCCGGGAACGCCACAAAATGAAATCTAGCCTGTGACATTTATAGTATAATCAGCACTACAGCACATGACGGATTAAATGTATTTCTCCCCAAGCAATAGTAGAAACAGCCACAAGATGGAGCCCTGCAATCTTAAGAGTTCTTAGTCTTCCCCATCAAGACTTTTAGGGAAAAAGAAAAGCTATCAACAAAAATATATGATAGAAGAGACTAAATACAATATTATAGAGTTCTGCAGTATTTTTTTTTCTTCCATAGCACTTTCCCAATTTCATAAAATCTAATAAGATAATCATGTTCCCTGCATTGCATTTACAAGGAACAAGGATTTTTTCATTGTAGAATTTGAATATTCTGGGTAAAATGCCGCTTATAAAGTAAAGTGCGTTAACCAACTCTAATCCTGTTTTTGTCATCTTTTAAGGAATTGGTAAAACAGAAGGTGAAACGTCAGCTAACAAAGCAGCAAAAAGCATCCATCAGGAGACGACTACAAAAAGGAGAAGCTAATGTGTGCACCAAGCAGCGCAGGGAGAACATGTACAACATTAAATGGAGCGTGGATGCCGCAAGCTTCTGGGGATAGAATGCTTATTGATCTGCAGAAACTGAAACTGTAATAATATCCACATCACAGACAAACAAAACTGCAATAAAATAGTGATGTTTCTTACAAGTAGTTGTACATGATATATTTTTTTTTAAAACATACATTTAGGTGATATGGTACTTTTCAAACGAGATACAGAGCAATGAATCCTGTGAATGCGACTACAGCTAGATCACATTGCTGCGGGTTATTTTCAAACTTTGGGAAACCCTCTTCTTTCTGCCCCTCACTTTTAGAGAGTGGGAGATACTTATAGTATTTATCATACTAACATCCACATAACTGTGACGGAAACTCATGAACACCATCCATTAGGTGTTCATTTATTGGGGCACCTGCAGACCAATAAAGCCAAGCCTCTTACTTGGGGCCAGTCTTGCTCCCTGCTTGCACTACTACTGTGCGGTTGCATTAGGTGACTCTTCTGCCTCCTACTGCGGGCCTGTCCTGTTTGTACTCCCATGTATTGTACTATCGATGCAGTGAGTTGAAACTCTTCGTCTTACTGTAAATAAATATAGCAAACTCACCCTCGGAGCTGTGTGTGTACAAAGCATGGGCTACCACATGTACACCCTACGTGAAGTATACATGTCAGGTCAACTGTAAAATTACTGAATATTATCTTTAGAAATATCACCTTTTTTTGTCATTTGGTATATAAATAAGCACCAATTTGCTATCTGGTATATTAAGCAAGAAAAATTGTGCTAGTTTTTGTCCACAAATTCTGTTATAAAAAAATAATGTATGGTGAAGTCACAAAGCACAACTATGTTGCAAACTCTCTCCTTAGTGAATATACCCTTTAATCTCAGATGTGTTGAAATGGCTAGCCCTCGAAAATTAATTCTCCTTAGAATATGTCATGACATTTTAATACTCCTCTCCTACCAAACTAAAAAGGAAAAAAATGGTGTATCCACGTACCACGATGTTCCCATAATTGTTTTCTGCTGTACATAAGAAAACATCTGTTTCTTTTTGATTTATATTATATTTACGCCGTATCACAAACCAGTACTTTTGATCGTGTAACTCTTAAAAGATCGGGATCCAACGGACATTGGAAGAAGTGTTGCGGTCTATTTTGCTATCCCACTTGCCTACCAGAACACACAACAGTTAATGGAAGAACCCAAAAAAAACCATCTTTGTCATCATTAAAATATTACAATTTGACTAAAACTTTGTTCGGAGTAACAACATTCTTGTAGAAGGTCATGTTTGGGTTTACAAGAGCCGGAGCGCTCAGTTCTCGTTTTACGAGTCAATACTCGACAAGTTCTTAACTAGAACAATTTATGGATAAGAAAGGTTATATTAATACAGCATTTGTAACACCTAATAAATGAATATCCTATATAATTACAGGAGTTTCAGACCGTGATGGTAACTACAGTATTGGTCGATTAAAACACTTGGTGGGAATGTCTCGTATGTACGCGATCGTTAAACCTAAACCACATTTTAAGGAAACTCATTTGTTTTTGTATAGAAGAGCCAGTTTTCAATCTGACTTAAGATCATTGGAAAAGAAAAATGATTATGGCGCAGAGATAGTGTTTCCAAATAAAATGGTTGTTCGGTAGTTTAGAGCATGCTTTATTAAGCCGTCACAGAAAGTCCATGATCAAGGCTCTGCGACACATTTCTTTGATGGTGTGATAAAACATGTCTGTTACGCTGCTGACACCACATCGTTTCTTTTGTATTTGATGTTGGGGGAGAAAGAAAACCCTCAACCTGTATAACCCACTTACCTCCTTCTACTGTGTCCAGCCTATCCAGTTCTTATTGCAAAGCACAATACAGTAAATCTATTTCATTTATTTATTCCACAGCGCTGTCACACTAGCCACAACTGATGATGACTTTCACACAGGTTAAGCCATATTGGTACAGAAGGTGAAGGTACAGAAGGACCTTGCCCTTGGGAGCTTACTATCTATTGTGTCATATTACATCATATCAAGGGGAGATTTTTATTAAAACAATTTAAAGGATTAGCATAGTGCCAGCGTTAACTTGGGTAATGTCCAATCTGTCCTGGGAGAGGAACAAACATAAGTCAGAAAAAATTGCACCCCATTTTCTGGTAATGTGCTTGAGATATTACTACCCCTTTAACTCAACTGTCATAACACCTCGGGTCA
Source organism: Spea multiplicata (assembly GCA_009364415.1). Classification (NCBI taxonomy): domain Eukaryota; kingdom Metazoa; phylum Chordata; class Amphibia; order Anura; family Pelobatidae; genus Spea; species Spea multiplicata. The sequence goes on from VKOC01016226.1 coordinate 26,740, forward strand.
ATAAAATGAATTTAGAGGAGGTGTAGCTTTAAAACTCGGTTTATATATATTTCCAGGTTTCCAAATCTGCTTTTTTTTTTTTTTTTTTTACTTTCAAGCGCAATTTATATTAAGACATTACCAACAAGCCTCATAAAGGATCATTATTAGAATTATTTATTAATTTATATAAATGCTACATAGTGTAAGAGAATTCTCAAAAAAAATGTTTTTACAGGTAAAGATGCTTATTGTGTCACAAATCTGTTTATACCAAATGTATTAAATTCAGCCACAAAGCTTGTCACAAAGCAGGGAGGCAGAGGATGAATTGTTAAAACCACCATCTCCACCAAAAGCTTTTTTTTTTTTTTGCAGATCACATTTCACATTTTAAGCCAATAAATCCAGTATTATGAGGTTTGATCGCATAAATGATACCAGAAGGAGCATTTTCTAAATGCGCAATTATAAAGGAATTATTTGTCAGCGCATGGAATTATTGTGAATTTAAATTGATACGCTGAGCGAGAAAAGGGAGGGTGACTTAATACAATAATGGCCATTGAAGCCATTGAAAAATGAGTTGGCCCTGTTAGAAGGAAGTGCTCACGGTGAAACATGTTCTTTGATGGTTCAGTGAAACAATATCAACAGCAATTTGACAGATGAAATGAAGAGTAGTTCTGTGCTGTTTACTTTGAGATGTAGAGAGTTACGCAGTGCCTGGGACGTGGCTCTTGCACATTCACTCCCCGGCGCTGATTTTGGCCTGAAGCACCGAAGACTTTCCCTGTGTCATTTCACCCAAGCCATTCATTTGTATCTACTTAGTGTGCAATTGCGATGGCCTGTCCTCTCTTCCCAAATCTAACGAGCACCGTGCGGTCGCACATTTAGTATATCTGCCCCGGAGCAGATGACGGAAGACTTTACGCTGGCCAGTTCCAAAGCTTTAGCTGCAAGGAGCCAGCTGCTTAGCACAACAGGATTGTGTTTTCTGGAATTGTGTTCCACATTCTACTTTGAATTGTTTGGGGGGTTTTTTCAACGTTAAGGAACTTGAGATAACGTAACTGTTTATTTCTTAGCTCAACAAAGTAAAATATGGTTCTGACCACCTAAGCCAACTACCATGCTTTTATCTGATTTAGAGATATTAGTATTTATAACCACCCTGATGGTAGTCACAAACAGCTTAATTATTAATAACTAGTTGCACTTCAGATACAGGGCACATTTTGTAATAAAGAGAAGACACTGCACACATTCTATTAAGGAACAACGCAATCAACACAAAATCTCTGCATATAACATCAACGATTCTGATTCTGTATGTGATGACAAAGTCAGTCCGGGTGAAAGCACGTCTGTCTATCTTGAGACTCATTCCAACATCTGCCTATGAAGTCCACAAATGATAATTGATCAGTCTGCTCTCTCGTGCCAAGAGTGGATGATCCTTTGTACACTTAAGTACCCAAGGTCAGAGTAATAAAGAGCTCTTATGGGGCTACATGCTAAATGTAGTTGAGTTGGCAGGAGCATTTCCTTGGTTGTGTCTTAACTGCACCACTATTACCACTATGGTTGTTATCAGTAGCGTAACTACAGGGGACAAACTCACCTCTCTAGGGGGTCCTGGGCAACCCCTGCAACCACTTCTTTTTTCTTATGCCTGTCTCTCCGTGCCATTTCAAAATTGTCCAGAAAGGGCCAGTTGAGGTCAAAAAGGCCCTTTCTAAAATATTTTGAGTGGACGCATGACCCTACGGTGAAACCAAATGTGTATGTGTGTTAGTCTGTGTAAATTTGTGTTGTTGCATATATATATATATATATATATGTGTGTCATATTGTATGTTGCAGGGCAAGGGGCAAGGATGGCACTGTGGGACATGTTGCTTGGTGACGTTGGGGGCCCAAGGCAGTTTCTAGTTATGCCCCTGGTTGTTATACATGAGGACTAGCTAGCAGATTCATCCCACTTTGGGATCCAAATGCCCTTACTTGCTTTCCTTCCCCTGATGCCCTCATGTTGTAGAGCTCCAAAAGCTACAACAAAGCATATGAAACAGTAGAAAATGTCTTTCTAAAATAAATTGTGTAAATAAGACACATTCTTACACATGCATTACTCAGTTATTACATATATAAAACTACAGGGTTATATACTAATAAAGCTGACTAAACCTGACTACCACCGGGTCTCTAATACACCCCCTAAAGTGCCCCTCTTTTCACTTTGAAATGGTAGGATTTATCTTATGTTAAATGGACAGATCAAAATATTTTAACCAAACACTTTTTAAGAAAAAAACAGCATTAGAAATATATTTCCTAGTACTGTTGAACAAAATATTTTTTTTAATTACCTAAAATTCTTATTTTCTTCTGAAACCACCTAATTCAACTACGCAACAGGATGCTTGAAAAACATGTCTAATATATCTATGAATTATGCAGGGCCCCTCAAAGAAGAATTTACCTATCATGATGCATAGTACAAAAACAATTGAAAAGTTTCATTTCGCAGCTTAGTGAATAATCCCCTTGATGAAATGTCTAAAAAAATCTGGATAGTTTGGCAGGTTTGACAAAGTTTGTATTAAAGATCTCAAAACTAGTAGTGGTTGATCATGGGCTTGAAATACAACCATGGCTTAGGGGCGACCCTAAATCACAGAGAGGTGGAATTTGGGGTTCTGACGTATCACCCCAACACCGATCATCGGATAAGGGGTAGATGAAATTGTAATTTGAATTGGTACAATGTTAAAACTACTATAATGCCATGTACTGCTGTTCCTTTGTTATGAAAAGTTAATAAAATGTGTCCAAAAAAAAAATTATAAAAAAATACAAACATGAGGTTAATTAAAAAAAATATAATAAATAAAAATATTTAAATAACCTTCTAACCAGTGACACTAAATAAAATAATGAAATACAATCAAATAGAAATCCTCAAACTAATGTTATATCCCCTCTGCAGATTTTACCAAGTTAACAGGCTTTTCTTTAAAAAAAAATAACCCAATATGAATGATTCCCTGGAATCCATGTAGGGAAAGTTTGGATGAAAAGAGAAATGCTTTTCTCATGGCTGGCTGTTCTCAGTGGCCTGTAGGTGGGTCTGTTGAACAGAAGGAAGCAGTGGGAATGAAGCTGTCAGCTAATTAGCTCAGCCTACAACAAAGATAAGCAAAGCCAGGGAGGAGGACCCCCTGAGGGTCTTTAGATCCTGGCCCATGTCTGATTGGCAGATGTTAAAAGAGATTTCTCAGTAATCCACTGCATCAATGAACTACACAAATTCAGAGGAGAGCTGGACTGACTCAGGCATGTGGACACTTTCTGCATGGACCTTGAAGACTTCACAACCAGCATGGAGAGAAGTCTGGATTCCCTGCAGCTACTAGTTACCCAGGTGTTGCCCCAGAGTGACCCATCCATGGTATTCAGAGACTGTGAGTACAGATTCATATATTATAAACTCCTTATAGCCCAGGACATGTCTGTATAAGCACATGGGAATCGAAATGCCATTGTTAGCTGATAGCATTGATTTTCTGTGAAAGTTGATTATTTTAAAGGAAATAGGCATTAGACTTTGTGTAATGTGCTGAGAAATAATAATCATTTGCCTGTCTTAAGGATATGGAGGTGTATTCTATAAGGAGTAGAAAATGAAGAATAAAAGAATAAACAAAATAACAATAAGTATCTTGGTAATATGCATTGCTATTGTAACATGTTACTCCTTATATAAAACAATTTAATAACATGATTATAAATATATTTGTAAGACACTAAAAAACTCCACCAGTATGTAGAAAAAGTTTTAGTGACTTTTAACCCTTTGTGTAGCATTGCAGGCTATTATGAAACTTTTATGAAACGTTTTATTAAAAATACCCTTTACGGGTCCTCAAAAAATTGTATTTTTTCATAGTCGGTAATCCAATAACATTCAATCAGCTTTGCTTTCTGATCCATGTATTAGAGGTTATTGCCTAATTTTTAATTTACATTCCTTACATCATAAAATAGATAAGGCAATGGCAGTATGATATTTAGTATATAAACACGGTCTCATTGTACAGATCAAATACTAATATCCTCGTGCCTCCAGGCACAGAGTGGGAGATATTTTTTTTCCATCACTAGTGTATCAAAATCTGTATTACTCTTAATAAAATCAATTTACTCCTCATAAGGCTCAATTTAAACATACGGAAAACAGCAGGAAAGATTTATCTTAAGACTTCCTGGAGGCATATCGCATGCCAAATATACATTTGTGTATGAAATGAAATTTTCCTGAACATGAAAATGAGGCATTTGATAGCTACAGACGTACCCAGGGGCTGCTAACTCATATTACTCTATGGAGCAAAGAGCTGCTAGTATGCACAGTGCTTTACGTTGGAGTTAATTGGCTATTTCAATTGCCATTTAATTAAATCTCCCAACCATAGATCGTTACATAGATCTCTGTCTGCGCTAGACAAATATTGGTTAGATTTTATTTTTAGGCTGATTTAGTTGGAAAAAAATAGAAAGTGAGTAAAAATGTATCTGGCTCTCCATTATTAGCACTATGGTATCTGCTGGTGCTCTATCAATAAAATGTAATGTCAATTCCATCAGCTACCTTATGTGAGTTTATTGTACAAGGTGATTAGAATGTGTTAGAGAAGCCAAATATATAAGTGGCTATATATAATATATAATAATGTATGCGCTAATTACTAACTGGATTTATAACTCTTTGAGTGCCGGAGCTGTATACCTTGGAACCCCGTATAGTTTTATATAGTCAAATTGCTGCTCTTTTTAATTGTTTGTGTTATTTTGTAGCACCTGCTCACCGATATTTTTGTTTTTACACATTATACAGGGCTCTATGCGTGGTTTTTAAATATTGTTAATGCCATCTGCATTATATGTGTGTCATGTAGGCTGCTGAAATCGTTTATTTTAAGGCAGCCAAACATATGTTCCCCAAGGAACGAGCCAGCGGCGGCTTATGATGTGTGGTCTGTTCTCTGCTGTCTATCACTATCCAGCTTTCCCTGGCATTGGATAACATGCATTTTCTGTCTGTTAACTTTATCCACAGTGTACATTTTTATATCTGGTTGGAGACGCTCCTTATAATATAATAACTGGCGTTTTAAGCAGTTTGAGAGTGGAGTATTGGGTCTGAACTGAGTGATGGGGCATTGTGGTATCTATGTAACCCATTACTACTATTATTATTAGTTCTTAATTTATATATTAACATCATATTATGTCCTGCTTTATCAAAGATGCGAGTGCATTACCCACTAGGGAAGTTTTTAAGGTCCAGCAGGTGGAATAATAATAATAATAATAATTAAGTAAGAGGGCCATTTAGAGCATTAGCTTTTCTTCATCAGTGCCCGACATTAATACAGCAAGTGAGTACTAAGCCTGAAACCTATATTTAAACAATATATGTGTTAGTCAGTTGCATATGGTTTAGCCCTGCCCAATTTACTACACAAACACACCGACTCCTTATCATACCGCCTTATGGCAAAAAATAGAATGCCCCCATCTTAATCACCCAGATCCTGACATTCTGACTAACAAAAGCTTATGATGAAAAAAGATTCCTTTGGGCAAGCAAGACTTTATTAGAATTACCATAAACGGTCAGCACAGAAGAGTGTTAAAATAGAAAAAAAGGTCAACCAAAATATCACAACTGTCTGTAGATAAAGGAATTTATTGGAACAAATTGTAAATCCATCTTTTCAGTGCTAAACCACATCGCTGTATTTAATGCTCAAAGGGAAATAGTTGTTTTCTCCATGAGACATCCCCTGAAATGGACAGTTTAATGTCCCTGACAACATCACTAAGTAAGATGAGTACTTAGTAGAAGTGAGGTAGAAGCTGCAGCTCCTACTCTTGGGTCAGGTGATTCTGGCCACGGATTGGCTGCTCAAAGGAACTAATCAATGGCAGGAAAGCGCTCCGGATGAAATCAATGGGAATTTAAGCTTTAGTTACTTTACCTGTTTTGGCAGTTGAAACGTTAGGTTGTGGCACATATATTGACTATGGGGTCCCGCTACCGGTAGACATGGAGATGCCAGCCGGCACCGGACCCCTGGAAGCATATACTTTCCTGTTTCTGTCACCCTAGAGGCTCTGACAGCAAGTACAACGGGGGGAGACTCTGACGTAGAGGTGCGGCTGTGAAGTAGGTTGTAGAGGGAGGGCTACAGCTGGGGACGGATGTAAAAATACGGAAATGCTCTTCTCTGGCACTGTTGTGGTCCTATAAAGTGCATTGTAGCCTGTGCTCCTGGCCCTTTGCCTGCCTGACTATTCTATTGCCTGCTGATTTTGTACTTCTGTCTGATCTCTATGTGTACCAGTTTGGCTTGTCTGACTACCTGATTTTTGTATGGACCCTTGGCTTGTATGACTGCCCGCTACGTGAACCCACCATGCTATCCTGACTATCCTGTTAATTTTAACCCTTGGTTTGCTGAGTTACCATTAGGGAATCCTCTCCTTAGCTGGCACCCAAACCTTGCTGTATCTACTCGGTACCGATACTTACCTGCTTGTACGGAGGCCTCCTTGCTGTTGGGATTGTCTTAAGTCCTGGTTTACTCCTACCGAGGGCTTCTCTCTTGGTAGTCGTATTCTGGGCAGAAAAACTTCCATGATAAGTGCCTCTGGTGTGGGCACATGCAACGGTTCTCAGAGATATAATGGGAGACATAGTAACACCCAATGACCCTAAATTGATAAACCGTAATCCTAAAGTGTGTTGCTCTCCATGGAGTTTAGTGGTGCTTAGATTTCCAACCACATATAGGATACACAGTTTACCAAGTGAACCCTGGAAACCAACCATATATCCAAATGTGACAGCGACCCCCTGGCCATCTGTTTCTATAGTGCCTTATAGTCCCTTACCTTGGGATGAAGTCTTGCATGTTTACATGACCATCAGACAGCGCTGCAGGCGTGTCACTGACTAATCACCAGCTCCTCTTTACCATGAAAAGTACATTATATTAGCAAACGTTTAGGTGTTTCAGTCACACACATTGCTAACTGGTGTATAAAATCAAACACATAGGCAGCTGTCTCCACAGACAAATATTGTTAAGACAATGGGTCGTACGGAAGAGCTCAGTTACTTTAAACCCAGCAATGTCATAGGATGCTGCAAGTCAGTTTGTGAAATTTCTGTAAGTGCTATAAATAATAGAAGCGTCTAGGAGTAACAGCTCAGGATTTACAGCATACGAGAGAGAGAGAGATTTAGGAAAATACAGGTTTGTTGAGGAGAAATTCGAGTGTAGTGCACTAAGTCCTGATCTTAACTCCACTGAACACCTTTGGGATGAATTGAAACACCAATTGCGGGTCAGGCCTTCTCATCCAACATCCATGCCTGACCTCACAAATGCTATATTGGCTAAATGGGTACAAATTCCCACAGAAACACTCCAAAATCTTGTGGAAAGCCTTCCCAGAAGCATGGATGTTGTAATAGCCATAAATGGGGGCCAAGTCCATATTAATGGTCATGGATTTTGAATAGGATATACAGCAAGCTCATATAGGTGTGGTCGGCGTAAACATTTTTGGTTATATAGTGTATGTGTGTTGTAGCCACTGGTGACAGAATCACCCATTATCCCCCAGCCAGATGTTGATCTGCTGTTATTCAAAGCAAGAACCATGGCAAAGCATAACCACAGGGATAGCCATGCTCATAAAAACTAACAGGAATCTAAATTCCTATCACCCTCATCGAGGATCTGACCAAATTTCCTTCCATTAGGTCTCAGTTTGCCATCCTACGCTGTGCAGTTTTGTGCAGAAAACAACGTTGTTATAATATTATGGTTTTAATAACTAACCCCTGTTAGACAATGTAGCATACAATCATTGCCTGATAATGAGTGCATGCTACTAATAAAATACTCAATAATTGCTCTATAAACAAAAAGGGCCAAAGGTAGAACCGTCCAGCACATCATTATTAGAAACCATCACCTCGCCAAACAAAGTCCAAATCAAAAGAAGGCAAAAGAATGACTGCCGTACAGTCAATTATTGAAAGCACCTTCTATATGAATTAAATACGTTCTTCAAAGGCTTGTTTTTCATAGCAGTCTTATGAATCAAGATACAAGTGTCCATCTGCTTCTGATTTTCAGTAGAAAGTGGAATAAATGCAGAACAGGCATTCGTGAATGTGTGTGAATGTCGTTGGCTACGCAGCGCCCTTACTATATTTTCTACTCTTGATTCTGGAGGATTGTTTGTAATTGTCGGCCGTCATACTGTTTGTAGCCCTGATGTCCTGTTGTCCAGGCGGCTTGGCTCGGAGGGAGCCGGGCATTTGCTCCCTGGGTAGCTCAGATTTCAGAAACGAGGGCTGGCCCAGTGTGACTCTTAATATTAGGCCGAAATTCTGTGTGTAGCCTCAGCTATGTGATCAAGGCCCAGCCAGAATGGTAAGGGCTGTCCTGCAGTATGAGCACTGTATAATTGAATAATGTATTCCCTTTCATGAATTTATGCATCTCACATACTCCAGGGCAGAACTTTATATGTTCTGCAACGTGAAATTTACATGTGTCTTGGAGAAAGTGACTGATATGGTCACCCTAAATATGGGGGTTTATTCACTAAGCTGCCAGTTGTTTAAGAGTTAAGGTGAATGGAGACATTTCATCTTAGCAACTTAACTATGCATTAAGAAGGGCCAACTCTAGTAACCGTCTTATGCCAAGGGATGTTGGCCGGCAATGAATAATGCATAGTTAATGTGAGAAGAATAGTGCAATGATTTGAGGATATATGATGCAGAAAGGCTATCTAAGCCCTCCTTGTAGGAGACCGTTGCAGGGTTGGCCTTATATAATGTATTGTTAATTGAAGTGGAATTTCATCTCATCTTAACTCTGTTGTCTGTCCCACTAAATCATTCAAATTAATATAGCACTTCCTCCCTGTTTTTATGTTGAACTCATATTGGAGTCCGTATTTGCGTTTTACTGCATGCGAACAGGTGCAGCCATTCCTTATCTTTCATTCATATCTCCCAGCTGCCTCTACTGAAATAAGGGACATAACACAATGCATTTTTTTGTACATTATGATATAATATATATACAGTATATAATCAACAACTTGCGCAGGGCTTCTTATAATACATACATTATTTACAGAGGGCCCGGCGGCTCGCAAACTTACAATATGTGAAAAAACACAGCAAATCTTTATTTAATCATAAGTCCAGACGTTCTGTAGTTTTTTTTACTCAAAAATGTAATTCAGAACTCCTATAACAGAAAGTTGTGACTACCCTTTCCACTGCCCGTCATCCATAGGGTTTTGCAATATGCTTCTCGGTCTGAGCGCAGCAAGCTCACAGTCTCATGCTTTAAGTTACAATGTATAATGGGATACAGCTGCAGAAGGGCGCGCTTATGATTTTTATGTCTAAGTGATATGGTTTTAGTGATTATGTGCCATAGATTGATTTAAGAAATGTAATCTAGCCTTAGAAGCCCTCTCACAAAAGAATTTCTTTATGTAATAGATTTCATATTGGATTTTCAGCTCTAAATGCTTCTCTTGTGGTCTTTTCTTCTTCACTTTAGGCTTTGTTGTATTTTTTTTCTTTTGGTTGCGGTATTTTTTTAGATGGCGATATAAATAATCCACCTTGACGTTCCTGTTTTTATAGGAAGGATAAAATGGGTGAGGTGTTTTATAAATCCAGAGCCGCGCAAAGATCAATCATTTATGTTGCTGATAACAGCCGCCCGTATATTGAAGACCTTGTAGCATAAATGATGTCAGAGGTTTGTTCTGCAAGTTCATGAAGATATTTGACCCTTATGTCTTCTTTCTCTGTATAAGTCTCCTTATTTTTCATTTTAACTATCCTGTTAAGCGTACAAGAAACATCTCAAAACATATAAAAATATCAACTTTATCACACAGCGCTCATCTAACAGAAAAGTGTAACATATTGGGATTTACTCACTAAGCCGTAAGTGGTGAAACGAAATATGTCATGCATTATGCACACTATGCCCAGTATGTTATTCTTCTACAAGGGTAAGATTAATGCGGCAGGATGAAATTCTTGTAGAATGTAAGAGCCAGGCAGACTTACTTGGTAGCCAAAATGGCAGATGTAAGAGCCAGTGCAGAGGTTTGGTCCAAGCGTAGCAGCACCTGTAGCCCTCAATTAGATTACCACTAAGGATTTTTTTTTTGGGGGGGGGCATTTATACAATGGGAGAACTTTCCTGCCACTGATTGACAGGTTCAAGCAGCCAATCCATGAAACATTGGAACACAAACAACTTTTAATATGTGTTCTTTGTTGAATATCCTGTCTGGGACACTAGGGTGTCCTTTTAACAGAACAAACAAACTTAATTCCCACACTGCCGTTCATCCTTATTTTTTTCTTTCTGTTTATTCTTAGATGTTGTGGTCCGTTCTTTTCCTTATTTGGATGGCTCCACTCATAGAATTTTATCACACTTCTCTAATCTTTTAAAGTTTAGGACAACTGGGTAGATCTGCTGGGTTTTGCAGAATGTTCTCACGGCTACTTTCCTTATGAATCCTCTTAAATGTATTTGTAATTGTGCAACTATGAACATCCCATAGCATTTTAAAATTCCAGCTGTGGAATAACATCTTAAAAAAATGATGTGTCTGCTTTGCTTATACTACAAAAAACAGTGTTATCTAACCTAAAATAAATGAGTTGTTCTAGACATAATGTAATGTGCATTACCCATTGGTACAAATTGTTACACCATAGTATCTTTATTATGTTTTTTTTAATAGTTGTTAGGGACAGTCTGGTGTCCCAGTCATCTCTTGATTTTTTTCCCAATGGTTTACTTAGGGAGAAGCTGCAGCTCCCAGTTTCCACTCTGGTGTGATCATTTGTGCCAGCATAATATTTTTCCTTGCCTGCACATGGGCAATCGTATTAGACCCCCACAATCAGGGCCGGCCCAAGACATAATGCCGCTTGGGGCAAAGTTTAAAATGCCAACGCCAGGGGTCATTATCTACCCGTCCTCTCCCTCCCTCCCTATTTTCTACCCTTCCTCTCCCTATTATCTACCCTATCTCCCTCTTTGTACTTCACTTACCTTTCACCAGTCCTACGGCGAGTCTCCCTGCTCTACCACGGTGCGTGCTGCTTTACTGCTGGGCGCCGGAAATTACGTCATATTACAAGCCGGCACCGAGACCGAGCTAGGGGGCTCGCAGAGGAGAGAGAGGGCCATGTACCATGTACAGAATGTACGAAAGAACCGATGGAGGGAATTGTCTCAAGATAAATGTTCTAAACAAAAGGATATAACTAGTTAAGTATTACTTTATACTAACAGGAACATTTATACTCGAGACCGAGCTAGAGGGCTCGCAGAGGAGAGAGGGGCGCCGAGCAGGTACTGACAACTTGGTAAGTGAAAACCACTCGGCGCCCTCTCTCTCTTCCGCTTTAAAAAAAAAAGGGCTTGGAGCGTCAAAGCTGCTTCAAAAGTGCCGCCTGGAGCAGTTGCCCCACTTGGCTCCATTGTTGGGCCGCCCCTGTCCACAATGATAACTGTGCTGGAGCTGACTGGAGATAACTAAATCACGTGAGATGTATTGCACCGAGCCCTGCCTATTCCTGACTGATGTCCACTTCCATTACTGACCCCCTTCCTCACAACTCTAGCCAGATTCCCCAACCTAGGTGTCCTAAAATGTTGGGGCGTATATTAATGTCACAGTGAGTCTCTGTAACTGTAATTCTTAAATCACAATGTTCTTAGTACTTGGTGTTTTAACACGATTTCAGTTGTTGCCATTACCCCAACCACAGTGTCTGATTTGGCTATTGCTCATACACAGTATCTAGTTGGCCTTAAATTCAGGACATTCGTTGAAAAATATGGTCGGCTGGTAAATAAATCCTGTTGTCAGGACCGTCCTTACCAAATATGTTGGACTGTTGACAACTATGTGTTCTGTATGTAATAAATGCATTATAATACAACTCTGATATGTGTTATATAGATATCATATGCATCATTGAATGGTTCTTCATGGATCCCTTGATAATTTAACAGTTTGAAATTATCTACTCTCCTCTACTAAAAGACCATGCTTTGTTATAAAGAAAATATAACCTTCTATTACAACATTTTACTACCCTAGAGGTACTTTGTCAGGTTTCTGGCAGTAAGAAGATGAAATTCCACACATGGTCACATAATTCCTATTTGTTCATAAATCATCTTCATTGGATGAAATATCTTGGCATGTTTCCACCTTCACATTATCACCGGTTTTGAGTGTGAAGAACAGCAGAGGCATTCAGTTGTACAAATCCTTTACAATTAGAAGTATGCTTGTTCTGCAGAGTACATTCATGTGAATAATGTCACTAACTGCTAGTTTAACGCAACCGGCCTGAAATGGCCTTTGCTCTAATATTTACCAGGAGTTAAAAGAACACTTTACTGTACCTGCCAGCCCACTAAAGAAGAATATATACTAAATAAAAAATAAAGCACTTACAGCGCTGAAGATTCAGCTGCCCTCCTTCACCATAATCTAATGATTTTTTGCTGTTTGAGGCATTGAAATCAGTGGGAATGCATGTGCCCAAAGATATGGAGATACCCCCCCCCACCTGCAAAATTTGCGACAGAAAATAGCTGGGGAGTGGGAAAAGGGGCAAATGTCCCGATTTACATGGGAAAGTCCTGATTCAGGGTCCGATCAAGTTCCATGATGTGGAGATCGGGCCTCTGTTCCAGTGTTCCCAGTCTAATGTACTGCGTGTGGGATATGTTAAGTTAGATTGGGGAGTGGGGGGTTGGGTGCCAGCTTCAGGAGTGCTCCCCATAAAGGAGAGGAGTGCAATGAGTTTTCTTCAGCCCTGTAATCACAATGTACACAAATGTATGTGAATAAAATGTATATATACCTTGCTGTTACATTAATAGGTCATAAAGTCAATTGAGACATCTCAGTAGAGCCCAAAGCTCCCTAACTATGCTACTAACAACACACATTAACACAGTGTCCCTTTTTGGCCATTTTAAATGTTGGTGAGTGGGTTAATAGATCAGTCCCATTCATTACAATAACACGCACACTTTTATTTGTAATGTGCATTGAAACCAAACGAAGCTTGCATCGAAGCCCTATGGTCTCATTTTGTATAAGAACCAGATGCAAGTAAAATGTACCCCAAATACTATGCAGCGTGTCTGTAGTTAATAATACCGGCTATTTTGCATGTGCATGATGGTGCCTTTTAGGTTGGATACTAGCCATATTGCCATTAACACTCTAAAGGGACTTTTTTTTGGCACTGGATTCATTTTAATAACTTTGAATGATGCCATGCAGCCAGTTCTCATTAGCTAACAAAGCCTATTAGTCTATGTTTATACTTATTTGAATAGTTTTTAAAAAAAATTGTTTATTTCATATACGCTAATACAGTTGACGAATTAACTGTAAAAGACAATTCTAATACTAATAGTCTAATGCGGTACCGCAGACACATTGGACTGGATTATTCTTGCATATCAAAAATCTCTTTCCAAACAATATTTGGGGTATAAACTATTTTACTTGAGGGTACCAAACCATCTTGAGTGCCTTTTCACCTGTAGACTAAAACGTAATGGAAATTGCCTTCATTTCAAAATGAAGAAATAATCGCTATTTGAAGGCGCCAGTTTTTTTTTTAAACCCTTTGCGCAATTCTGTTCGCGAAGTCTTATTTAGAATTGAAGGTGTCAATGTATGTAAAAATTCTTCTGGAAAATGTTGCTTTTTTCTGCTCATCACCAGTCAAGATTTTATCCATGCTACTGTACACAACAGTGTCTTCTAGTGTATTCAGTGCATCTTTGTTTAGTAAATCATTACTAAAGAACAGCAGCGCATCTTCAGGCCTAAAGGAGGTGCCGAATATTTCCTCTACCAAACATCCAAAAATCCTCTGGGATGTCACTAGTCCCTTCTGAAAGACTTTCATCACAAAAATGTTTCCCATTACCTAGCTGCATCAGTCCTCAGGTAATTTTATTTGTTGGAAGCACCTCCGAGCTTTACTGGATTTCAAGCTGTTTTCAACAGTTGAAACTACGTTGCCATGTTTAATTTTGCCGTTACTTTAGTCTTAAAAAGCCATTCAGGTATTTAATGAGCTTGTTTGAAAACAATGTAGTGACATACTGCATTACTCACTTAGTTACCCAAGTCTACCTTATTATAGAGATGCTCCATAGGCAACAAATGTAGTTGCTACACAAAAGTCTGATTCAGCATTTTATACCCGACAACCTAAGTAACCTTGATTTATTTATCACTGGGGCTCCTTAAAATATATATATAATATTTTGATTTCATGCATCTGGTTTAAGTTATATGCTGAGTTCTAAGTAACCCATCCAGAGTCTTAATTGGCTTCCTAAAAACACATTTATCAAGATAGATAAAATAAAGACTTCTTTTTTAGCCCGCAGAGAAAAAACCACAGTCTCAAACAGTTACGGCCGGGTGTCAGTGCAGTAACTCATGACAGAAACAAAGCATATGGGAAGTCCAAAATAAGTTGAAAAGGTAAGACCACCCAATATGAACACAGTTTTGGAGATTATGTACCCCAGTCATCAAAACGCATTATCTGCCTCAGTCATGCATTATATTAAACATGCCTGACTTTAACCCTTTTGATGGTTTGCGTGATATTTATACCGTTTTGAATTAGGCATCCAGTAGAGAACAATGAGCATAAGATTGGTATGCTCAAATAAAAAAAACAACATGCCTCAGCGTCCAGCCCTGTTCTGCACCAGCTGAAGACTGTTACAGAGTATCATGGTATACTCTACAAATAATATTCCCCAATGACCAGATATATACATTAAACTGTAATGGGGACAGTACAGCCCATTAGCCCCTTAATGACAAAGCCCGTACATGTACGGGCTCAAAATGCATTGTGTTCAATGGGTTTAGGGAGCGCCCATTGTCCTTAAGGGGTATAGGAACATGTCATAAGATGACCCATTCACCTGAAGTAGCCAAGGGTATTTAATTGCACCATGGGTGGGAAGAGGTGCATTTCCCAGTATACCTCCGGCTGTGTGAAGTTTCCTTCCGCCAGCCCCCCCCTAAAATTATTAAATGTTTTTCATGAGCTGGGCAGCTCTAAAAGTAGAGTTCATAAACATATCCCCATTTAAATGTCCATGTAATTTAATGCTGACATGTTTTCCCATCCTGTTCACTTTATGCTTCCTTACTGAAGATTTTATGGTTCTTGGGTTCTTGGCTACTACTTTGATTTCAGAATAATTGATGGCAGGCATATAGGATATGTTTTTTTATTCCGAGACGCTGAAAACAAGAATATTTCTTCTTTTCTGTACAGATACAGTATGCATTCCACTGTTCACAAAATTAATTGGTCTGAATCAGAATCCTCTATATGATATTTGTTTTCAACTGGAAATGTCAAATTTCCCTGTACTTTTGTGTATGAAAGTTAGAACTGAATAACATCTTTGTCAGTGTCTGGAAATGTATCTGTGCAGTGATACAAATACTGGAGTGATATTAACCACGGCATCTTTATTAGATTATATATTCTTCTATAGATCTTTATTTATGAAGTAGTATTTGCTAATGTACATACCCGCTGAATTATATAATAACCCTGGCAAATAGTGACAAATGAGTGTCTACATGAAACAAATTATCTTGATAAAATATACATTGCAAAGGATAAAACTGCAAGTTACCATATATTTAATTATGATATAATTACATTCATAATAGAGAAACAAGAACCACTTGTCGATTATTTTTATTAGTCCTCAAGCTGTTTTAGTTCCTCTATGGTGTTGATGACTGTCAAATGTACATTTAACTTATATCATTTGTCCATTACAATCAAGTTGTGTTCATCCAAAGTGACTACACTGGACGTTTTTGGGGGGTTTTCCCATGAAATAGATTTAGAAATACAAAGGAGACTATACTAGTGCATTTGAATTTGTACAAATTGCAAATTTACAGAAAACAGGCTAGACCTCCCCATTCGCAAAGCAGACGAAAACAGCGCCAAATGTTTGCAGGCCCTTTAACTTATATTCTTATTCTCATTCACTCACACTCCCAAATATTTCCCTACCTTTCCTGCTGATCACTTCTGCTTCCACTTGCATATATTCTATATCTTCTTTCTTTCATCTTCTATCTTCATCCGCATCTCCATGGCCATAACCTGACACAAACTTCCGTCAAAATGTCAGCACTTCTGACAACGTCCTATTGTCTGATCCTCCCATCAGGGCACAGAACGTTACCAAAAGCGCCGCGATTTTGGTGGAAGTTCCCTTCAGGTCACGCCGATCCTCCAGTTGGGTGAGAGGACGTCACCAAAAGTATGGCCATTTTGTCCTAAGGTGATTTTGTCCCCCTCAATTGGAGGATCAGGCAAGAGGACATCACTGGTTAAGTTGTGGAGATGCGGAATAAAACAAAAGTGAAAAGATATTGATATGGAAGTGGTTGGCAGAAAGAGTATTTTACAGTGCATGAGAGAATGAACATGAATGAGAGTGTGAGAGAGATTTCTAATTAAATATCTAGATAGTGCCAGGGGTGTCAAAAATGCAGGCTGCCAGACATTGAGGTGCGGCCAGCATGACATCTGAAGCGGTAATGGCACTGTAGTGAGGGGAGCACACTACCACAAGTGGTCCACTGAAGAAAAAACTTGTACACCCCTGTCATAGGCATACAGAGGCCCTTTTATAGCAACCATCCCTCCTGTGTTCCAGCGGCACATTGTGTAAATTACATGTGTTACACAGCCAGAAAAGTCCTTGAGAGATATATATATATATATATATATTATTGGCCTACACCTGGCTATGTGCAGCTGAATCCTCTTGAAGATTTTGCTGAAGAAGCAATTTATTACATCTGAGACTAATTTACATGGAAAGAAATGTTTGCTGTTCAAATCCTGAGTGGATTTTATTTGACATTTTTATACAGTAACCCTTTGAAGTTGCAGGTGAATCAGGGTCTTTAAAATTTGAGTTCAAATTCTGGGGCTTCTTGGTTTTGACATGACAAGTTTTCTTTTAATGCACAATCCTAGCTAAATTCCTGTAGTTTTCATGCAGCCAAGCCAAAATTATTCTGACGGGAATTTCGTAAGTCTTTGTTGATACTTTTCGCTTGGAGTACGGTTCCAGTCATTCATTCTTTTTAGATATCCAAACCAAAACCTTCATGCTGTTTATTTGATATCATCAATATGTGCTGCTAAATGCATATTATAGTTTTCTCCTGTCAACCACTTCCATCTCAGAAATATAAACAGTTCACTCAAGCCAACGGCTAATGTGAACAGACAAGAAGAATCGGGATCTAGCCATTTTTGTGAGGAATAAATTCATGTCAAGGCTTTTCAATGCATTCTTAAAATAGAATTTTCATTCTTGTTTGATATTATGCTCTACAGCACCAAGGGCTTTTTATACACTAAATACCATTTTTCTATGTTTGTAACCACACAAATTAGACATTTTTTTCATGAGAAGTAAGGCATTCTTTTAAAACAAAAGAAATGCATAAAAGGCAATACTGATTAGTGATAGTATGTAAAAACACCTGTATTAAACAAAAAACACAATTTTAGCAATTTTGAATCATGTACAAAATAGCCTATTAAATATCCATGCTTTTTACATGATGTGGGCATCATTGCGCCTTTTTTATTATGCTTGGTTGTATCTTTTTCAAAAACTATTCAGGTTTGGAATGTTTCATTGAGTAGAATAAGAGAAGCAAACGTTCTAACAAGGTAACAATCAGAAAGTAAAAATAATAGTGATAGGAAGAACAGTTTAGAAAATTTCACAATCTACATTTTTAGTGCTGATTTAGTGCTGTAATTATGCAGATGAAATTTTGGTAAATTTGGCGATTCTTACGAGGCCAGACCTCCACATGGCTCCACATTCACTCACACTCTCACACTTATCAATTACTCTCTCTCATGCTCTCTAAATGTTTCCCTAGCTTCTGTGCCAACCACTTTCGCTTCTGCTGACTTCTTCAACTTCCGCATCTTCTTCATCTTCTATCTTCTCCCTTCTCTTCAGTTTTCAATCTGCTATCTTCTTTCTTCATAATATTGATCAAAGTGTATATTGTTTATTTATATCTGAGCAGATTATTCCACGACTTCACCTTCTTCAATACACTAAAATATCATATATAAGAGTTTATTGGCTGATTGCATCAATGACATAAACTCACATAGTGTATCATTATACATCATCTCAGAATATTATTGTAGTATACCTGGTATTCTAAATACTGAGTACTTCCAAGGTTTGGAGTAGCTATTTGTCTTTTACCATTGGTTCTCCTCCAGTATCAACATCATTCAGCCAAGCAAAACCCAACTCCGCAAGTAGCTGATATCTGTATTCTGTCACTAGCCTCACATATTGCCAGTTACTGTTTTGACTCAATCCATTTGTGACATATTTCCCCAGAACACCCCAAGCTAAAGAAGAAGCAGGAAGCTTTTTAAATGACATGAATAACTCTTATGTATGGAAGGTTCATTTCACGCCATATTAGAAACAAATTATATATAAATATCGTCAGTTTATCTGATGTATAAATTACAATTACATAGGAAACCAACACTGGTATAGTTGATTCCAGATGAGTAATACAAAGTTATTCTCAGAATCCCATAAATGTCTGCATATTCACCTTTTCATTGGCAATCCACTGATAAAAATGCAGTTCTTCAGCTGTTAGATCACTCAGTGTTCTGCTTATTTGTACAGACATTTGATTTTAAGGTCATTTAACACATAACCAGCTGAAACAAGCATACAAGCTAATTTTCTTAAATAACTACAGTTGTTTTAAAGGCTGTTTAGCTTGATATGGTTACTGATGCTAATATGTCATTGTTTTGCTTTACGGTGTATAAAGATAAAAAATACTGTATGTGTGTAATACATCTATAAAATGTAAACACCACCCAGACTATTGTTTTAACAAATGTTTTTCTATTTTCGTTATATGAAATAAGGTAATAATTTATTTAAATCCCCTTTTATGGACTGCATATACATGTGTGTAATAAGGTCCATTGATGAGTATACCTACAGCGAGCAAGTGCAATCACTAGCAACTGATGACAATTCTATAGATCATGCTATATATATAAACGTAAGGAAACCGATAGTATAAAAACTACGTTACGTTTCTTAATAAGAAGATATTGCATGAATTTAGAGTGCCATTGATTTCTTGAAAGCATGATGAGTAACGCAAACATTAATGCGCATTGATCGTCTTTGTTTAGGTAAGGATATTTAGCCATTTAAATACGTCTTTAAGAGTTAAAAAAGGCCTTTTCAAGTAAAAATACATGCACGTCATTTTTTTTTTGTTTAAATTTTTCAATAGGCAGCCACCATTCCAACATTTCTTACCAATATTATATGACATTTTCCATGTTGTGTTTTATTTCTCTAGTGAATGTGGTGGCGTTACTTCAAGATTTCTGGGAAACTAAAGAGAAGAGGAAGGCAGCTTTTCCAAGCGAAAGTTTGGTTGTTTATGAATCGGTCCCATCCCCGGATCCTCCGTTTGTGTGTTATGTTACTCTGCCAGGAGGAAGTTGCTTTGGTAACTTTCAGGTAAGAATCGAGTTTCAGCAGAATCTTAATTTATGTATAATTCCATTATATTAATATATTGTGATGATATATCTACAGGATGTTCTACAATTAAACTGAAATCATGCCTTAGAAACTGATATATTAATGTTTCTACAATTTGTAATGTTGAAATGACTCCTTTCATTAGATGATTTGTTGAATTTAAATAAAATAGTTAAAAAAAAAATATTTTGAAAGAAAGTTCAACGAGGACCATAAATGATGAAATATGTCAGTATCTGAGGACAAGTCAACTTAATTAAGAAGGGTTAAAGATATTGGGTTTGGGTGGATACAAAAAGGAAGCAAAAATATGGATAAAAAAAACTAAACTTACATTACTGTGAAAAAATGCTGTGACGTCAGCATACTTTCAAAAATACTATATAGTATATAATACTATATATTAACAATAATTGATTTCATGTGGTGGGGAGATCTTTAGACGTAATTTAGCCATTGTTTACAAAAGTAACAAAGCAAGTAGTGCTGATTTATAATCTATTTAGCAACTAAACCCTCTAAATAATAAATTATAGTGTCCTGTATATGCACTTGAATTGTGCATTTGCCTCGGTACATGTTGGTGAAAGTAATAGTAGATCCAGTCTGTAGTATGTGCTTGCCTCAAACTTTAAGTAATGCATGTGTACACACAGCTGGTACAGGGAAACTGCAAATGATCCAGTAAGTCGGTTATGGTTACTTACTGGGTGAGGAGAGCCATCTCATATCCAAGAAAAACACATGTTGTAATGACCACATTAAGTACCAGAGGTCACGGGACAATACACGCCAGGAATGGGACACCCCCTGCGCTACCCACTCCGATTTTCTTAGTATAACCCTTTACTTAATCAGGTATTTGAACTGTGAACATATGAAACATTATTTGTTGTAATGATTTTGATGACATCATATTCTAAATACATAGACATTAATTTGAAGTTGTCCCCCCCCTTTGCAGCTTAGCTTTCACTCTTCTGGGAAGGATTTCCACAAGATTTCAGAGGGTTTCTGTGGGAATTGTTGCCCTTTAATGCCGTTGAGCGTTTGTGAGGTCAGGTACTAATGTTGGATGAGAAGCCCTGACTCACGGTTCATCCCAAAGATGTTCGATGGGGTTGAGGTCAGGGCTCTGTGCGGCCAGTCAAGTTCTTCCAATCATGTCTTTATGGACCTTGCTTTGTGTACTGGGGCATAGTGATGCTGGAATAAAAACAGGGCTTCGTCAAACTGTTCCCACAAAGTTGAAAGCATAGCATTTTCCAAAATGTCTTAATATGCTAAAGCATTAACATTTTATTTTACTTTACTGGAAGTAAGGGACCAAACCATGATTGCAATAAATAAGAGGTATGTCCCAATAGTTTTTGTCTATATAGTGGTACACAAAGAAAGGTCCATAAAGACATGGTTTTATGAGTTTGGCCAGGCCTTCTAGTCAAAAATTTATATAAATATAATTTTGTATTTACTGAATTCTGAGTTTGAAAGCAATGTTATATATTATCAGTATAAACATTTTGTTTTTTATATGATACATTTTTTTCACACTTAAACATTTGCATATATTTCTCTATTTCCTTTTGGTCTATAGCTATACAAACTTTTATTAATGATAATCTGAGTTGTAGTAACCCTTCCATGTAGCTAAAATGCACTGTTCCATAATATAAACCTTACTTAATCTGTCATTAAGTCGATCGGTGCTAGCTTTGTTTCACATGACATGTGTTTTTAACAAAAAATAGGAATAAAGCAACAGTTTACACGATCAAAGACATATTTCCAGAAAAGACCTTCACCAGTTCTAAGAATGATGGTTCTAATGCAGCTTTTATTTATAAAAGTGTTGTTAGAAATGTGCTACTACCCACTGTGTATGAAACACCCTTTCAAAGAAATTATACAAGCAGAGAAATATTAGTTTTCGTATGTATAGTTGGTTGTCCATTAAAGTCTATTTGATGACCTCCATTTACCTGCTCATACACTTCATACCATAAAACTCCTTGTGGAGCAGGGGTAGTATAGTCCAGGGGGTAGATGGGCCCTTTAGCCCCCAAACAATATGACAAGGCTATGCATTGGTGGTATCACTGTACTTAGGAGATGTTGCTGAACACATTGCGGTGTTGTTTGAGAGCAACATATACCAGAACCTGTAAATTCTTACCAAAAGTGCAATATTCAAGCATATATGGCTTGCTGGGGGTATACTGAATTGACCTGCTTCCAAATAGGGCAAGGGGGCAGGATAACCAGATTTGAAAAAAACCCATAAAATATTCGGTGTTTCTGAACTCAGGAAAAATATTAGTATTAGTATTAGTATCTGCAGGATTTGCAGATGAGTAAAATAAAAAGTGCTTTTTTCAACTTTTCACCATTTTTTTATATAGTTAATTTAGGTGATATGATCAAAATCAAAATAAGCCCATCTTGTGCTTGAAAAAATTACATATCATTTGTGTGGGTGCACTAAATGTGAGAGGAGAAAATTGCAGCAACATTTGCAAAAATGTTAAAACAGCCATTGTCACGAAGGGTAAAAAAAACACCTCTGTCCTTAAGGCGTTAATAAAGTAAATAAACACAACTTAATAGAACCTTTCTGGTTCTTCAAGTATCAGAAAAAAGTTCTGGATAAAACACAATTATCCAGTGTTTGTATTTTAAAGTTAGAGAATGGATTTTAAAGTTAGCATTAAAACCAATACAGTCTTTTTAATATAAAGTTTGCTCTGAGGATTCACTGTCCCTTTAACTCAGCATTCATGTTATACCTTCTTTTTGTAATGAGATGTGATATATTCAGGAACACAATGATTATATTTTATGAAATAGCGTTACCCTGCTGTACATTTACATTTAATTATCTTACATTCAGAAATAAATACATTTTGTTAGCTCGTATGAGCATGTGCTTGCATTTTGCCTCTAAAATTATTATCATTTATTTATACAGCGCCAACAATTTCCGCAGTGCTTTATAGGTTCTCTAAATGGAAATGATTTAAACTAATTGAAATGAAATGTTCCTCAAAACATTGTAAGATTCTGTGAACTGTACAAACTAAAAAAAAACCCATTTAAAGGCAAAATGGGCGGGGAGCAGGGCGTGTCAAGACCCCGCTCCCACGACCCGGAGGATTCGGGTCTTGACCCGGAGAACCGGTGCTTCACCTGGCAATCTCCGGGCAAACCTGGAGAGTTCCCAGGTATGATTATAAGACGCCCCCAAACTTTGGATCTGAATGAGAACCCCCCCCAAATCACTGATTTGTGTCCCTCATTCATATGCACACTTATGCTCTGCCATACTGTATGTACACTTGTACTTTGGCAGCTCATTCATACACATATTTATGTAAGAAAGGGACGTGCAGGATTGGGGTTATAAAGTTTTTTTCTTTTAAGGACAGATAGAGCTTTCTTTTGAGACCATTTTTAAAGACTTAACTCTTTGTTTACTGTTTACAATGCATTAAAGGAAGTGAAACTGGAAAAAAATTGGTATTATTGTTTTTATTACTTTATTTTCAAGGAGGCAGTAATTCACTCAAGATCAATGTGTCTCAGTAAGAGAGAGAGGGAGGATATTAACAACCCAGTGTTCAAAGAACCCAGAATTTTCATTTTACTGCATGTGATCCGTACGAATTTTAATTTTAACAAAAATATGCTAATTTCATTCATCTGTACAAATTACCAAAAACAAGGAGTGACCCCCAATGAAATAGAGCTCTGATTTTTGGTTTGCATTTTGTTGCTCTCTCACATGCTTATTTAATCTCTCAGTGTCTCCCTACCTTCTTCGATGACCACTTCCGTGTTCCTGTCTCTCCTTTTCCACCGCTCCACTTTATCTCTAGCCTCTTGTTTTTTCTTATTTTCCTCTCCGTTTCGCCAATTAGGGAGAGGGTGTGTGCAGAGGCCCCACCCTTTTGTGGAAATACCTATATAAAGGAGCTAATAAGGGGGAGAAGCTGACAAAAAACAAAGAGATAAGAGAAAAAGCAGAGCAGTAAATGAGAACGTGTGAGAGAACATGACTAGGCTTAGTCGGCTTTGCCGTGGATCTGAGGCCTGATTAAATAATGACCTTGATTATAAGACGAGTTACGTAGTTTTCTCAGATTTTTCTGAAAAAAAACCTTGTTTTTTTATAATAAAGCAAATATGGTATTTAATCAAGTAAAAATTTACCTTGATATTTTGCTGGCAACACTTAAATGCCTTGCGAAACAAAAGCAGGTACTCATGGAATCTTAAAAGAAGTTTCTTAAAAATGCCTATGTTTTTATCTGATTAAACCTTCAGAGCAAGAAAATGACAGATCTGGCATGTTTTATTTCCTTTATACGCACACAGTATTATACCTTTTAAATGTTACATGTAAGTAATCATTTAAGTCATTTTTTTATATAGTGTTTTCTTTTATTTCCCTATTTTTTTTAAAGGTGCACCATTTCATTAAAATTTTGATTTGGAAATGGTAAAATGGTTGTGGGTTCGTACATGTTGGCTTTGAAGTAACAGAGTTAATATATACCAGTTGTTTTGTTGTTCTGCAGGCAGCTGCTATTACAATAGTTCTGTGTTTAGGTTTTGCATTCTTTACACTTTCTATATACACACACTTTAAGACTGATTCAACAAAGGGGTTATTTTTAAACCCCAATACTTTAATCTGAATCCAAGAGGCTTCTGATGTCCGCATAGAGAACTGTAAATGCTGAGACTTAAAAAAAAAAAAGAAAAACAAGTAAATTAAATTGACACTCCAGTGGCCCATGCAGCCACACATCTGAAGAATGAATATTTAAGTACATTGTATGTACTTTAGTATTCATTCTACAGTCTGTTAAAAATAAATTACCTTTAGGAGAAGCTACAACTCCAGAGCCGCAGAACTGTGGTCCCATTGATTGACAGCTTGAAGCAGCCAGCCAGTGGCAAGAAAGCACTTTCATTGTGCTGGAGCTGAGTAGATCATCTGGGAGCAGGAGATGTGTGTATTACTTCCCAAACCTAGGGAAAGAGACAAATGTTTATGGAGAAGTCCACAGAATTCCAGCATGCATTTGTACCTGAAAATATGTGGAGAGAACTCATTAAAGTGCATATGATGGCTGGATTTTGAACTTTAAATATGGTAACGAAAGGGTATTATTATATAGAAACTAACTTAATTTATTAGTTTGACTGGGTAACTAAGATAATAGACCAGGGAGGAGCAGTTGATATAGACTAGATTTTAGTAACGCCTTCAACACTGTCTTTGGGTTTAGGTGCCCGAATAGTTGAATGGATTAGGCAGTGGTTGAGTGATAGGAGGCAGGAGTTTGTAGTTGCCAACGGAGTACCCCAGGGATTAATATTCAGGATTTTTGTAAGTAATATTACAGATGGTAAAGTATGTTTTTTGCAGATGTTACAAAGCTCTGCAACAGGGTATTCTGAGTGGAACCCAAATGGTAAATTATTTAAGTAACTTAAAAGTCACGAGTGTGGCAGCTGCAGTTTAATGTTGACAAAAGTCAAATAATGCACTTGAGACTTGGATTTAGAAGCCATTATTTCTGATGACTTAAATGTAAGCAGATAATATAAGTAGGATACTGGGTTGGATGGGGAGTAGGATTAGCAGAAGGAAGAGGGAGGTGTTTCTGCAAATCTCTGGTCAGACCTCCCATAGTGTTTTGTGTACAGTTCCGGAAACCCCATCTCCAGAAGAATATTGATACATTGGAGAGAGTTCAGAGGAGAGCTACAAAAATGGCATGTGGCTTGTAGGACATAAACTATGTGGTACTTGAAGGGATTTAACAAAATACAGGCGGTAAACGTATTTGGAAGGAGGAGCAATGTCAAGAGGTCATCTTCTAAAAATAGAGTCAGAGGTTTAGATGTAATGTACGTTCTACTTTACTCAGAGGGTAGTAGATAAATGGAGCAGTCTCCCAGCAGAAGCTTTCCTCACTATAGGGTGCTCACTAGGGATGCACAGCAACCAAATTCATTACTGAGAGGAGTTTCCAGATTGTAGTTTTCATGAGAGGCAAATTTCACCTAAATTAATCTTTTAATAAGATTCCAATATTTTTTTTTATTTTTTTTTAAACATGAAAATTCTAATAATCACTATTTACTTTGAGATAAATATGATGTCTGGTATAAATGTATAAGAAATATCAAGTGTATTCATTGTTTTAGATCTGTTTTTCTTGATCGTGTCCCTCATTATTTGGTTCTCATAGGGCTTAAGAACATCCTGAACTAGCATTAAAAATTTGCTGAAATGCAACTTAAAAAAATATTCTGTCTTTGAAGTCTCCATTTTAAGATGTGGGAACAATAAAAAAGAATTTAAATCTTGATAATGCAGTAATGGAGTCATAAAGGAAATACCATTATCACTAGATTCTGTTTCACTGCTTATAGAAATAAAGTTATTACAACTCATGAACATTAATGCTTAGTGGATTAGTGTGAAAATGTGTGCGCTTACGGCAAACCCACAGAGCTATGCAATTTTAGGCTGAAAAG
This sequence comes from Spea multiplicata, assembly GCA_009364415.1. Classification (NCBI taxonomy): domain Eukaryota; kingdom Metazoa; phylum Chordata; class Amphibia; order Anura; family Pelobatidae; genus Spea; species Spea multiplicata. Next base: position 53,106 of record VKOC01016226.1, read on the forward strand.
TCTGCAGTTTTGTAACCATTATTTATAATCATATATATGCCTGTCATCCCCCCCTCTATTTACTCTTTCTTACCCTCTTTCTCATTCTTTCTTTTTCTTCCCTTCCTTTTTCTTATCTCCCGCCATCTCTTGCATCCTCTCTTTCACATGTCTCTTCCCCACATACTCTTCTCATGCTCTCTATATTATCTCTTTTTCATATCAACTTGCTCTTGTCCCCCCCATTTCTTCTATTCTTCTGCCCCCCCCCCAGCACATACCACAATTTGTCAGTCCTTTCCACACCAACCCTCTCCCAAAACACATAACCTGGATCAGCAGCCCCCCGCTCATGTGCACAACATAAATCGACAACCTCTCTGCACCACAACATGCCCCCTGCACACATGAATCAGAAGCCCCCATCACAAGGTGGAACAAAGCACAACAAATTAGTAGCCATGCAACCACAGCAATTGCTGGTTGTGCTGGGTTTAATGTAAAGGTCCAGTCGGACTACTGTACCTATACTCTTGTTGGACCTACACCCAGTTTGACCAATCACTCCCTACGCCTCCTGGTGTGCCTCTGCTCAGTGGGCCGTTTACAAAAGTGATCTCTTATCTGCCCAATGGCCCATTTACACTATGGAGGGATACGTCATGCTGGCACAGCCTTCTTCGTATGCAGCAAAAGGTGCTGTGTTACCTTAAGATGCTCAGCAGTGAAGATGGCGGCCACAGATGGAGTGATTGAGGGTGCTGCCCAGGGTTCAAGCCTAAGGCAGGGTAAGCCAGAACAAGGCAAAGAAGCACACAGCTGTCAAATTAATATATTTTGCAACATTGTTTGAAGTAGAAAAACGAATTTGTGTTAATGCCACTTGGATTTCTACTTTGACACAGCTTATACCATATTTTCACAGAATTGACATGTTTATAAAATAGATTATAAAATGTTAAAAGAACACATTTTAAAAATCACTAAATAATTTAAACTGTTTAAGACTTAAAATGATACATTTTTAGGAAATATATTTATCTTCTGTAACACTTGATTTGATTTTTTTTCTTAAAATGACTGATTTATTAACATGTTTTTTTGTGGCAAAATGTATTCCTCTTAATGTTTGGTGATGAAAGAAAGTAAGTGCCAGTGACATTAACACTACATAAAAAATCTAAATATTCAAGAATGTTAAAAAATATTTGCAAGTTAGGTTTTCCAACAATGGTTTATTATGCATACTCCAATGATACTAGTAAAAAAAGGTAAAAACATATCATAGAAAAAAACCACACTTTCCAATTGCCAGTTTATTTGGTACTCATTCTTTTTTGAATGGTGACTGTGTTTTTTTGTCTTGCTAAAACAAAGCTTTTGTGTTATTTGCTGAAATTTCTACTTGAAAGTAAAGGTTTTGATATAAAATACTTCATTTGCGGTTAGATTGTGTTGGGTGGGTGTCTTATCCAGTAATCCCTCCATCTTCTATTGACAGTGTGTATTATATGTCTGCGCTTTTAAAAATATTTCTGTGCCATTTTTGGCTGTGCAATAAATCCTCAAAACCACATGGTATGTGTTGCAACAATGTACAATTTCCATTTCCCACAGTAAGGCTTGCAATAGCCCCAGTAGACTGACACTTGGCTCCCCTCTTCCTGAACTCGGCCATTTAGCTCCTCATGGTTTCTACAGATGGTTTTGCTTTTAATAACATTAGGGACTTTTTAATATTTTTGTTTCCTTTTCAGATTTGTTGTTTTTTTTTTTTTGGAGCAGGGGGGGTGGATTCTCTTGCCCTATGTATTATCAGGTTTAAGCCTTCATGTATTTATCATCTATTATCTCACATGGGATTCTTTCGGTTCTCCCATGCATATGGAGATTTTTGCTTCAACAGGATATATTGAACAACTGCTGGCCAACATGTATTATTCATACATATAATACCTAGCCATGATTGTAGTGTTTATTATTATCCATTAAGCTAAGAAATAGTATATTTTGATAAGATCATACAATGAAACAAAATATGTAAATAGTAATAAAGGACTGAATATAATAATTGAAATGTAATTTTTCTGCTTTTCACAAATTACAGGTTGTCCATTGATACTCGTATTTTTGATTATTTGATTATTTTTTTTCTGCTCAGACAGGTGGAGCTATTATATACGCAGCTTAAAAGAAAGCTCAAGCCCTTAGTTTGAGCTTAGAAATTAGTAGCCACTCACATGTATGCTATCTGAACACTGATATTCTGTGGCTGCTACTTCAGTGACTTTAATGGGAATGCTACTGAGCAGGTTCAAGAAGTTTATGTACTAATGCTTGCTTGCCTGTTTTCAGTAAACAAAAAAACAAAAACTGTCTGCGCTTCTTACCCTAATAAAGTTGGCAACAAATATATAAACATAATATAAATGAGAGGTTTTGGTTATATGAATTAGCCAAAACATAATTAAGCTCACCCGCCACGTCAAGGCACACTCTCAATAGGGTGAGAACCTACTCTCACCTCCTACATAGTGGGCACACAAAGCAGTTTATACTGCTACCAAAACCTTATTAATGTGTTGGGGGAGGTGCAATTAACCCCTGGACAGCAAGCTGCAACCAGACTGATGAGGAGCCAACAACCTCAAATATGTGCAAACAGGGAAAAGAAAAAATGTCGGTGCGCTAAGCTAGTCACAGGCTCAAATAATACAAATGTATAATACGAGGCCTACCAAACAGGTGTAAGCATGCTGCAAGAACAGTGTATTGGCTGTACAATGTATACAAAAAAACAAAAACTGTCTGCGCTTCTTACCCTAATAAAGTTGGCAACAAATATATAGACAAAATATAAATGAGAGGTTTTGGTTATATGAATTGGCCAAAGCATAATTAAGCTCACCCGCCACGTCAAGGCACACTCTCAATAGGGTGAGAACCTACTCTCACCTCCTACATAGTGGGCACACAAAGCAGTTTATACTGCTACCAAAACCTTATTAATGTGTGGGGGGAGGTGCAATTAAACCTCCTCCCTATTAACCCCTGGACAGCAAGCTGCAACCAGACTGATGAGGAGCCAACAACCTCAAATATGTGCAAACAGGGAAAAGAAAAAATGTCGGTGCGCTAAGCTAGGCAGCCAGAAGAGGACTTAAGTGAGACAGAAGTCCTGTTTTTTAACTAATATAACTAAAGAATGCATGTTCCCATTGTCCCCTGGGCTGCTACAAAATTCTTTAAAAAAAAAGGGGGGGGACATAGTGGGGTCAGTAAAGCTGTGTTACGTGACCCCATAATTATGAGGTGGGTTGGTATAATGTCAGGGGACTCTGCACTTACATACATACATGCATGCATACATACACACATTCACTCTCTCTGATCATCCATGCAGCTCACACGCTTCCCCCTCCTTCAACATTCATACTTTTTTTCCCTCATTATTTGAACTATACAGTTGGTCCCAACCAATTAAATTATGTCATTGGCCACAGTGATATTAGGAACTATGTGTATTCATATTTAACTTGTTTGTGACTAATATGTTTTTCGAACATTATAATTAAAAAATCATAGTGTATTCCGTTTCTGAAGAAAAAATATTGGGGCTACACCCCTACATATATACTGTTTTCACAATGATAGCACCATTTAATACAGGGCTGATATTCAATTATTCCCAGGGCTGGTTTTTATTCCCAGTCTGGCCTTGGAGCATGTAGTATTTGATGTCAGACCCCCTTAAAATCATGATTTAAATGTTTAAATACATAATTGAACAATTGAATATTGATAAATAAAGAAATCACATTGTAATGCTATGCACACTATGCCTGGCACGGCATAGAAAGAATACACAGCGTAACTTCCTTGCCAGATACTGTGTGCTGTAGCCACCAAGAGCAAAGAACAAAAAATAAACACGCACACAGCTGCAGCTATTAATCAGATATTGTTATGTAAGTAATAGAAACACAGATCAGTAATGGTATTTGATGGCATTTTAGGTTTAATTTGAAATGGCTGGGTTGATACCTTCTTTGTATGGTAGTTGATTGTTTTTACTGGACAAAAGCAGATACACAGTGGTGCGTTATGGAATATAAATCCAATGGACAAGCATTGAACGGGCCCAAAAATGTAAACATATGATACATGGGTATTTTCGCAGTAGGCTTCTGGGGGACTTAACATGTCCAACCAGCTTTAACTAAAAGGAGAGAGAGGGGCGCCGAGTGTTTTTCGCTTACCCGCTCAGCGCCCCCTCTCTCTCCTCTGCGAGCCCTCTAGCTTGGTCTCGGTGCCGGCTTGTAATGCTGAGCGCCGGAAGTGATGCTTCCCATACGTTTTGGACTGTAGGCCCCTCATCATTCTTCCACCTAGCAGAGTTTGAACTTGCTTAGTAAGAGTCCCTCCAACAGCTTCTGGCTGCCATGTGACTTCATGCTCTCTCTGCTGGTCACTCCATAGATTCACAACAGTGACACAACAGGAAAACCCAAGGGGGTTTCACTAATGTTTCCAGCAAAACTAACACATAGGCCACATACAATAAAACCATCACCACTACATGATTTGTTAGGTGCACATAATCAATTACATAAAATATTAATTGTGAGATCATTCTTAATATTTCTTTTTCTTTTTTTTTAAATAAAAACACTTTAAAAAAGTGTAGCAGTAAATTATGGGTAACTGGGCATTGCAAAACTGTACTCAAATATCAGACCATGTAACATGAAGCTATAAATACATAAAGTTAAAAACCTCAAGACTCCTTACAAATTACAGCCAAAAAAGTATGGATCTTATCTGGCAAGATCTATAACCAGAACAAGACCACAGACCTTATTCTCAAATTGTTCCTAGGAAAAGATTCAAGACCTCTTAGTGAGGAGGGGCATGTGGCGAATGTCTGTAACACTCTATTATAGCTCCTTTGGCCGTGGAGAAAGTATTTTAAATATAAACAATTTAAAGCCAAAAAAATCAATACAAATAATTTATCAAGTTATAGATAACCAATCTGTGTGTGATTCTAGTAGTGGTAGAACAACCTGTGGATATGTTTAGCTATAGAATGCCAGAGTTTCTGCTAGTGTGTGACAATAAGGACTTGACGAGGATTCGTGACCAAGCCTTTGCTTTTCACTCCCTATGTGCCATTTGCCCTTGTTGTCTAGCATGAGGGAACATATCTTGCTTTACTTATGGAATGTTACTAATCTTTAGTAGCAATAATTGAGGACATTGTTCTCTTTTGTCATATCCGGGTATGACAGTCAATGGTACAGTAGAATAAGGTAAAAACAGAAATAGGTTCCCTCAAGATACATCACCAGGGTTTACCCTCCGCAAGGTAATCAATGGCTACCGATAAAAATGGCATAGGTCCTTAGAAATGTCCCATCCTGGCACCCCGTCTTGGTTTTTGATAAAACCATCAGAGCACAACTATGGTATGGAATCTCTTTTAATTTTAATATCTAAATAGTGTGCTTTGGGTGACAAATGATTTCCCAAAATCCTTTTTTTTATTTATAAGGAATGTGAGTAATAGAAGGATCATTAAAGGTTCCCATATTTTCAAAGACATGCTTTGTATAAAACAGAACATCCTAAATGGCAAACTATTTTTATAGTTTGGTGTCCCATTCCATGGAATTAATGGAGACAACAGTTTAGAATATAGCATATAAGCTAAAATGAAACTGATACATTTGATGATTTAGTTTAAAAAAGATATAGTCAGTAACTGTTCTGGAGCTGATGTTTCCTCACAGCATAATAACAGAAAAACAAGATTATCTCCTGAAAACATAGTGTCTGATACATTGCTTATTATGAGGCTTGTTTGACAGACACTCTGTAAAAATATAATCTATAAACATAGAATTTGATGGCAGATAAGAACTGTTCACCCAATGTAGCCTACCCATTTTCCTGATGTAGAGACCATAATCAGTCCCTTTTCTTGTCTTAGATTACGGAGGCTGTACCACGCTCTTAGTAAAGTAAAGCTTCCTTATACCCCCCTAAACCCCTAAACCCTCAAGTTTTAGTTCAAACTGAAAAATAGTTGAGGGGCCAGTATATAGGATTTTTATCAGGCTAGGTTCCAGAAAAAAAAGGAAATTATATAAGTTAACGTTATTTTTACAAAGAAAAAGAGATTATGAATGAGAGGTTCTTGACCCAGTTTTTGTAATAGAAAAGATCATGCATGTTTAATCAGCAATATTAATATCATATACGTGATACACAGAGCATGTCCATAATAAAATAACATTGCAGTAAGGTAGTTTAATCCCCCTCCTTCAAACGAGGAGAGAGTGTGCCCGGGTGCTTCGCCCTTTTGCAGAAGGCCTGGTTCACGAAGAAAAAAAGACACGGTGAGAAGTATTAGAGGAAAGAAGACAGAAGTACAAGAAGAGGCAAGAGAAGAAACGTAGTTGGGGGAAAGGAGACAGGGACATGGAAGAGAAATGTAGTGAGACATTGAAAGAGAGGGAGTTTCCAGGAGACTTCGGACCCCTATGTGGCACCCCCCTTATGAGTGGCACCCGGGACGGATTGCCCCTCAAACACTGGTGATCCTTGCTGTCATTTAGGGGTCAGATATTGTGGTCTGTTACTTAAGGGATAGTTGAAGTGAGTTCTAACTACTTGATGTAATTAATTATTATAAAGAACCGACTCCAATATATATATGCTGTTGGAAGATCTTGGCCCTTAACAATATATATTGAAATCAGTGAAATTTCTCCATAACACATTAAATTACACATTATACAGGGCCTGCTCAGCTCTTCTAGCTGGAAGAGTCTGCCAGTGTAGGAATTCATAATGAATAGCGGCATCATGGAATTGAAACCTCAACTTTCTTACAAACTCTCCTATTAGAGAATAGACCCTATTGTCACATGCCAGGTGTCGCCCACCTTTCAAAATATTCCATCCTAATCAAAAAGGACACATATATATTTAATGTTTTAATTAAAAATGAAAAGCTGAGGTGAGCTTTTGCAAACTACAACTTCCATCATCTTCAAACACAACATTGATGGGGGTTGTAAATTACTCTGGTGTGCCTGCTTTTGTATCAGCAATAGTGGCATAGAAATGTGTATTTTCTTTTTAGATTGTATTTCTTTAGTATAATTAAAGCACTTAACCAATGAAATGGTGAACCACTTGCTTGTCATGTCACCTATGACAAATATATACATTTCACCTCCTCTGTCTAGCTGCAGGACTCAAGGGAAAGATATTTCATGAGACGTTAGTAGATTCACAAAGTATTACAAAGGTGTTTTTGTTTTTACATGCGAAAGTAAATTATTACTCTTATTACTTATCAATTACCTTAGTCTTGGAGTGGGTTTGATATACATCCTGCAAGTGTTTTATTGCCAGAGGTCAGCTATGCGAATGGCCGTATCATCTAGAGAATATCTGATTACATTTTGAACTCTGAGATCTGTCAAAATGTGTTGAAACTCTGAAACTGGATTTCATTAATACAATATGAGTTACATTAAAGGTCCTTATCAACATGCATAAAATAAATCCATCAAAATGACACAAGTCCCTCTCAACAAAAGGTTTGAAAATCAGAGTTTAACCCTAGATCAATGAAAATAACAAAGAAAACGGTACTCTAAAGTTAGAAAATCTTCATGCTGGCTTGGGGTCTTGGGCCAAGCTGATATATAGTACTTGATTAGTAAAAGATGTCAAAAAACCTTTGGACCAGATGTGATGACCTCCCCATCTAAATATGTTTTAAATATTTTAGTAGGTGCTAAGGGTTGAACGCCGCCTTTCACCTATTGAATTCCTCACACATGTGCACAGAGAACAAACACTGAACAAAGTGAAAATCTATACGTTAAACAGGAAGTTGCGCTCATTTTATCAGGAATCTCTTGATATTTCTGTCTCTGTCAAGGATGGGCACTCTTTCAGTCTGCTTAAGTGCTTACTACACAGCTGATTTCTCAAGTCATCTTTACTCACTGAACCCGCTGAGTCAAGCATCCGATATCTGCGCAGACATGTGTTGTTTAAGTACTTGACTGATGTACCCTCAATGTCCACGCCAGGCCCCACCAATCAATTTAACTACTCAAAAATTGACGCAACACCAAGAGTGGGGTTGAAAAGGCCACAGCTGATTTATTTATTTAACCTAAGCTTACCAGGCTAAACAGGTACCACCAACACAGGGGAGGACATATCCGGATGGCCAACCTCACACCCGAGGTTCCAGGCTCCACCAACCAGGAACTTCCCACCGAAATACAACCAAATGCTCTCCCTAGAGCATTTAACCCCTAGATGCCTGGTAAGCCTCTGCCTCCAACTGCGATAAATTTTAACCACCCACCTAAACACCACAAAATAGGGATAGAGGGCGGGACAAACTACACAAGGTAGTGTGACACACAAAATGGCCTCAAAACTAATGACACACTAGTCCTTAAATAAAATACCCTCAGGCCTAGCCCTACTCGGCATCCCAGTGAAGACCCACTCCAGCCCATTCTGGCCCCCGTTGGCATCATGAAACATGCTTACTTGCCTGCTTGTCTCAACGTTTAGCACAGAACCCAGGAGCTGTCTCCCTTTGGCCCACTGAGATCATAGTTGTAAGATTTTATACAAACGTCATAGTAGCATCATAATCTTCTGGGCCGAAACTCGAATTAGAACAGTCACTTGGTTAAGAGAGAGAAGGTGCCATTAGGAAAGGAAGCTGGTCTCTTAAATAATATATCATAATGGTCTGACATATATCCTGGAGTTGATCCCTAGTTCTCAAATATTTAATGACATGGGCATGTAATTATAGTAATATTGTATGCATTGTGACAGTGTGAACCCAAGGGAGATGATTAGCATGGCATCTGAGTACAGCTGCTATGCAGATTATACATATGGGTCCCTGGGGTGGAGCAATTGGAGAGCAGGGTGGGCCAATGCTCCATTCCCCCATTCTGTGGAAAATCCATGCCGGGTTTTCCAGGAGGCAAGAAATCTGCAGGATCCGGTCCGGGATTTCTATGAGGCTGACATCAGGCACAGGTGCTGGACATTAAAAACCCCTGGAGCCTGATACTCAGAGAGACTGTTGGGGGAAGAGGAAGTTCCCTGTGCTCCCAGGGCAAGGAGAGGCCCTGAAGAAGACAATCCCTGAGCCAAGTGAGGCAATACCTGCCTGGACATTGTGTGTGCTGTCTGGGGGAGGTTTTCCAGAGCCTGGCGTAGCTGGGTCTGGCTGGGAGGTTGAGATAGTGGATGATTAGGCTGGTCAGTCTGCACCAGCGTAGTTTAGTTAGAGAGGGCTCCAATTGGGAGCTAGGTTTTTGTTTTATGATTTGGTTTTGGGGTTTACGCGGTTAAAATAAAGCGCTGTTTTGTTAAACACTGGTGTTCCTGACTCTGATTGCCCTAGAGGACTGTGCTTAAGACCCTTAAAAGTGACATTTATGGCCCTCACGGTATAGGGTTTGTCACAGCATAGATAACCATTGTGTCATCCCTGCTTCTGAATTTTATAGTTTTAAAAATACAAGTATTATTACATTTTGAAACAAATGAGCATAGTATCATTTGCTGCATAGGATGATAATTAAAAGCAATTAACGTACTCCTAATCGTAACTGGCCCTCCGTAGCGATCACTTTACTGTTCCCTAATGGAGGCAGGAAAGTGAGTGGAATGAAAGTGGATAACAATGTATAGGGATGAGTCAAGCCTTAAACATAATTCATAGGGCCTGGGATGGTTCAAGGAAGAGTTTGAGTGCAGGCCTGGGCACAAAGTGAAGACAGACAAACTCTGCTCACTTGACTAAAGATGAAACACACCCATAAGAAGTCACGGTAAGCAGGTACTCTCATAATAAGGACAGCAGATGGGAAGTTTTCAATGTTGGCCCTCAAGAAATGAAGAGCTTTCAACAACATGTTACTAGAGCATAGCTGAATTTGTGAGAAGGTGTTAACATTTCATTTTGTTGGATTTGGAACACTTTTTGTATATAGTTATAAAGGAATAAAAGTGAAAATTGTTATTAAAGAATCAATACTTGTTTTTCTGTATTTCGTTTCAATTTGGCATGACTTCTAAAGGATGTGTGATTGTGCTGTGTATAAAATGGACATATAAACTATTGACTCTATCCAGCAGGATCCTAATGAGTAATGCGGTTTGGCCATTATTGCAGTTAAAAACCTCTCATTTGATTTGTGATTTACAGTGCTGTTCAAGCCGAGCAGAAGCACGGAGAGATGCGGCAAAAGTTGCACTCATCAACTCCCTGTTCAATGAGTTACCAACTCGGAGAATTACTAAGGAATTCATCATAGCAAGTGTTCAAGAAGCAGTCACATCAACAAGTGTAAGTCAAATCCCCTAAAATACATGGTTTCATTGTCCTTTCTACTTTTTTTTTCCGATGGATGTTCTTGTGTTGTTGGTCTTGATCAAATAAATCAAATCTTGTAGATGTCTTTTGAGGACATTTCATCACAACATTTATTCATTATTGTTTTATTGCCTGTTTTAATATTAAAATATACCGGTAAAACATGATCGCAATAATTCCAGCCGTTGTAAAGAGACAATAACATGTTTTCTTTTTCTTCAAACTATTTTCTGCTTTGTTGACGTTAGGCTCTCTTTAATGCCTCTAAATTAAATATTTAGCTAGTATGAACTAGAGGGATTATATAATATCCTCAAATTCTGAGCAGACAGTTTTAGTATCAAGATTGCACAAAGACCCCAACAAATTCTCCTATGCCCAGTCCAAGAGAGTTAGCTATCCAGCTTATATGCACAGCAGTTTAAATCAATTAATTTCAACCTATCGTACTTCCCCTAGTTCTGCTGTTGATTCAAAAAATAAAAAGTAATAACACATGTTGAATTGCTTTGTCAAACATTATTTTAAATAGAAAGAATCCTGTTGGCAAAGCAGCAATTGATCTGGCTGTGGGATGGATAACTAAAATAGTTATTTTGTTTGTAGATGCCGAGCCTTCATTTCCAGCTGCATCCTTAACCTGTTGTATATCAGGACATTAGAAATAGTGACCTTTTGTTTCCTTTTTTTTTGTCCTCAACTTTTGGAAGTAAACCCCATTGTCCGCTAGTTTACATTATTCCAAAATACTTAAAAAACATCTGCTTTTCTCATGGTTTTTCTCCTTTTGGAGAACCTAATGCGTTGTTAATTGTGTCAATAAATCGTGAATTTATTTTTATTTTATTAATTTTATTTACTTAGTCTTTATAAAATATAACACTATAATGATCCATATTTAGTGCAAAACCAATCAAATGGTGGTCAATGGTGAGAACAAGTTAGTTTAACTGAGACGTTATATGATATACCGTATTGGCCCGATTCTAGGCCGCACCCTTATAGTTTGGTGCTATTTTAAAGAAAAAATACACATTAGTGGAATAGTGAAACAGTATTTTATTTAATGATACATTTGAATGTATTGTAATATTTTTGGTATCTATTATGCAGTTAGTCAGCAAAGGTTATATACAAACAGAAACTTGGAAAACCAATAGCCATTCTAAGGTACTTCTTTAATTCATAATGAACCTTACTTATAGATATGCCACTCTGCTCCCCAGAAATGCTTTATGCCCCCCAGATATGCCTTATGCTTCCCAGATATGCTTTATGCCCCCCAGATATGCTACTCACCACCCTAATTTGCCACATACCCCCCTGATATGTCTTGTACTGCCTGATATGCCACTCTACTCCCCAGATATGCCACTCTGCCCCCCAGATATTCCACTCAATCCATCTGATACCCCCCTGATATGCCTTATAGCCCCCAGACTTATCTATGCATCCCCAGACTTGCCCCTGTGCTCCAGACTCCCTGGTGTCTAGTGGGGGCAGCCGCGATGCGCATAGACAACCTCTGCTGCTGTCCGCCACTTCCGCACCCTCACTTTAAAGACTTAAATTAGGGGGGGAAAGTGCGGCCTATCATCGGGCAAAAACGGTATATATAAGTATAAATAATTTTACTCCATGTACGCTTTTCAGGTCTTCTTCTCTCATTGGACATATATCCTGCACAGTATCTGAAAACGTACACTATGTACCTTATGAAGTTGTTTAACGTTTACTTTAATGAGATTGACTGTATTATAGTCTTAAAAAAACACACTGTAGATATGTGTGCTGTTTAAAGAATTGTGAAAATCTGTCAGAATGACTTTCCAACTAATTCACGTGTTCCAGGACTAACATCCTCATGTTACAGTTTTTCTATTCAGTTCATTTATTGAGGAATCTGACATTACTTGGTTGAATCCACGACGCAGGTCTTTAAGTTCTCTTTGTTTTGTATCATATGTTAATCATTAGAAGGCAGCATTACTCATTGTCTCATAAACATTCATTGAGTTCTATAAACTGAATACAGGATTATTCCATTAAAGAATCTGTGGTTTTCTCCCGAACCTTTAAATCTCAATTAGTTGTGTTCTTGGAAAGCACTTGCAAAAATTTGCAATGCAAGGTTTCCTGACCTTAAAAGCCTCACCTTGTCTCTTCCTCTTCTAGGAAACATCTTGGAGGACATATGTGATGTCTTCAAAGCAAGACAAGCCAATAAAGCAGATAAACTAGTATCATGGCAGTTGCATTATACATGTTAGTAAGAAGGTGAAAGAAAACAAGTAATTTAACCTATTCTTAAATATAAGCTATTGAAATTGGGGACTCTCGTGTTAGAGCATTACCCTCAAAAAATCTGGCATTTATTATGCGTTACCAATTTCATTCAGATGCAAACTGAACCTCTCCAGAACCTCTCCTCATTTTGACAATCTCAGGGGTTTTTTTTGTTTTAAGTAAAATCATTCTTAACACATCAACGGATCATAAATTATTTTCTGGAGATATTATTCCACATGGTGCCTTAGAAGTACAATCACTTTGAAATATGAGGTCATATGTGGATTGAGCTGTATTCACTAAAGGGGCATTGATGACTGATCTATACTGATTTTGCCCAGACAGCTGCCTTTTTTGGCCTTAATATCACAGTTTAGGGCCCTACACACATGATTTTGAATTTAAGTTCATCCTTGCAACCACATGATTTCTTTTAAGAGCTGATGCGGGGGTGAAGGGGGTCAACTGCTTATACAGGAGTACAAGTAGTACAAGGAGTACCCATAATAAGTATCCTTATTACTTACATATTTTCTCCCCCCATAAATGCTTGTGTTTCCCCCTTTAGAATTAGTTTCAAATTATAAAACCAAAATGTCATTTCACCTATACTAGTCTGGACCTCATGGTCTATACAAGCTGAATTATTTAATACGAAATAGTTAAAGAAGCACTCTAGCCCCATTTTGCGTTTAAACATTGAGGTCTGTTTTGCAGTATATGTACATACAATCATACGTACATACAAAAAATGCTTCTGATAGTGGTCCAAAATCTTATAATCAAAGTACCAGATTGCTCCTCCTTTGGAAGCCCTTCCCTTTCATTAAACGGTATAGTAATGCCGTTCTATATGCCAAGTATCAGTCACTCGGATGCACTATGAGAATCTGGTAATTCATGTTTAGGTGCAACTGGGGCTAGAATAGAAAGAATTCAGGTGTATATAGGGTAGGACTTAAACTTAACCCATATAATCAATATGTAGCATGGCATTTTTACTTAACTCTAGTCCACTTTGCATTTAGCCACAATCCAGACTTAAAAGGTTTCGGTCTTTATTTTAAATGGCACAGCATTACTCAAATAAGAGCCCCCTCTTTACTGTTTTATTTCATGTATAGTAATGGCATGCAGCCATACAGATTGTCATGATAGAAAACTTTGCAACGGCAGTCATACAACTTGAAACAACAGGGCTTGGAAAACTACTGCTGATAATCTAATTGTGGGTAACTGATGGATAGGGGCGATAAGTTATTTTTTTTGTAGAACTAAGCTTTCTTTGTGCCTTATGTCTGGAGTTTAACATGTGCCGCTTTTCATGGTAATTTATATATTCTGCTCCCTGCATTTTCTTTTGACATTGGAGGGCTATCTACATTACATTATTCTGTACTGAACCTTACCCTAGCCCATCTATACTATTAAAAAAGTATAATTTGGTATAGTTTTCCTTCCTTTTTTTTACAATATGCCTTTACTGTAGTTTGACTTAATTTATCCGGCATTGTAAATTTATGCTGTCATAAAAAATATATAAATATTGTTCGGGGGGAGCAGATTATATTTTAATGAACTGACAAACAGGTGCAAGATTTAAGACATATTATTAGAGATATAGCTATTTGCGATGAGTTGGTGAGTTGGACCCTAGATAAAAGATCACCCAAAGGTGACAGGGTGGGTTTACATAGAGGACTGGGTATGTGGCGTATCACTGTGGCCCTGTTATGTGCAAATTAAAACAGGCAGCGTTCTGGCATGGTCTGGGATAGCTGAGGTCAAGGCAAGTAGCTTTCTGATGTGGTCAGGGATAGCTAAGGTCATACACAGGTGTTCAAAAGTAGAAAATTACTAAAAAAGAGCTAAAGACAGAGCAGGCTCTGGCACAGGCACCTAAGTGGTGTTTCTTGTCTAGAGCTAGTAAATATGTTGCATGGGTTGCAAGGATCTGATCCTGATGATCTTGACAAGTAGGCACCCTGGTTAGATCTACTATGTCCATTTCTGGCCTGTGCAAAAATCTGCAACCAATTAGTTGGACCCTAGATGCAAGATCACCCCGAGGTTACCAGGATTGAGAGTTGAGATAGAGGTCTGGGTAGGTGGCATATTACTGTGGCCCAGGTTTGTACAATTTAAGACAGGCGGATTTTTACATGTACCCGACTCCACCAAGATGGCTGCTGCAATCTTCCTGGAGTTCTTGCTGCTAGGAACAGAGGATCCCTGCTGACCACTGGAACCTGGAGCATGCAGATAAGTGACACTATTTGTGACAAGATTTGGCAGATTTATTTATAGGCCTTTAAATGCCTTTTTTGCTTCATTTATGGCTTTCATTCATACCTAGGTAGCATACCCTGGTAAACCCTGGGTGGGTATTGTGGGTATTCATTAATTTTAAATGGATTAGGACTGGGAAGGGATTGGGCAGGGAGTGGGCACAGCTAAACACTACTTCCCTTGCCCTGGAGAAAGAGAAGAATGCCCCGGAGACCCAGGGAGAGCAGTGCTTTGTCTGGAGACTTGACAGGTATCATGTCACTGACCTAAAGGGTAGTGTTTTATTCAGACACATCTTGCACTCTCTCAAGACTCTCCCCCATTTCACAGTGGAGTGTATTTGTATCAATTAAAAAATATGATAAGTAATACATAACAGTGATGTAAAAATAACCCTGTCCCTCAGAACATAGACAGATTTAAAAAAAAAAAAAAGAAATAAAGCTGGTATAACGTTTTTGGCAACTGATTTTCTTTTTCTTTTTTAACTGTTCTGCAGTACCATCTTTATGTTAAGGAGTCTTTGATAAATGGCCTTCCTCGCTATTTTAATTGGCTCTTCACTCAATAACAGTTTTTGAATGTTGAACATAGTCCATTGGTACATCATCCAAAATAAATACAGCAATATGTTTTAAGTGGTTTTCAGATCTTGGCAAACATTCAGCACTTTCATCCAGACATGCCAGAAGATTGAGCATTCTAGAGTGAGAACTTAGTTCTATTAATTCTACAGATAGTACAGAAGCATTTACTGAATAGTTGGATTACTGGCAACAAAAGTGGACAAAGTCTCTGGTGTCAAACGTATTGGATAATATCCACTATTACTTGTCCTGTCCTGTTATTGATATAAAAACCCAAAAGAATTTAAAATCTCTCTAATAAAAGTTGAGGGTTTGGAACAAATACCTATGGCTCTGGTATTGTGAATATGATTTGGTTTACAAACACAAAGATAATCCCCCATAAGAGTTTTATTTATCCTAAATCCAGTTCTTGTTTTATCTTAATGATCAATATATGTAGAGGAGCCATTGTAATCCTCCTTGTTAAGCTAGTTCCTGTGAGGTTTACAGGTCATAGAAGAAATTGGCAGGGTTTAATGTTCCTGTTGCATGTCAAGTAATTTGACCTTGCAATAATGAATGACTGCTAGATGTCGGGCTGTCTCCTGTGTTTTATTTAACTTCTGGGTGGCACGTATACAAAACCAAACCACAAAACTGTCCTACATTGTATTTTAGCTTTGAAAAGGTGTTCCTTCTATAAAAACATGTACATGTGTACTTTAGAAAGGTGAATGGAGTTCCTCAAGATTGTAAGCTTGCGAGCAGGGTTCTCTCCACCTAATGTATCAGTTTGTCTGTCAATTCTAGTCTTGTCATACCCCTTGAATATATGTATTGTAAGAAGCGCTGTGTAAATTGTTGGCACTATATAAATAAAAGATAATAATAATAAAATACTCATAAGGTGCAGTAAGGTTTTTTTGCCAAAGGTTTAGTTAGTAGAATTACATCTACAACAAGGCTGCTAGAGTGTAACCTCATATTAACGTGGGTTTAGATTTTATAATAATTTTATAGTCAAAGTTAATACCTTTGTACTGGGCCAACATAGGAAGAAAATGTGACGTCACGTCCAGAACAGGTATCCCAAAACTTTTTAGAGACTATGGCACATGGCTGCCAATGTTCTTGAGATCTACTTGGTTGTCAAGATTTTCCCAGCAAAGTTCCCTCTGTTGGTTAGCTGCAAGTGTATTGCAAGCTCTCTTTCTGTGCAGAAATATATTTGTTAAAACGTCCTGTAGCACATACTATGAAAATTAGCTTTGCGTGGCTCATTGGTCAAGCAAAATTACTCATGGTCCTCCAATACAGTTTAAGAGATCGTCAAGAGTTACTTTGGCTTCAAGTGAAATATTTTATTTTTCCAGGAATAGTGTCCCAAGCAGACAGATAAAGTCCAACTTATTTTGATGTTTCACATCTTCATGCATTTATGGTACATGATTCCCAAAATCTCTTGGTCCTACAAAAGTTGAAGTACAGGGGAGTATTTTATTAGTTTAGACCTTCCAGTGACGTCAGTTTACCCATTAGAGACAGAAGACAAAACTCTAATGTACTTAAACCTAATTTAGTAAATTGTGATTCTGACTAGTCTCATTATTTAAAAGCTATCTGGAGATAAGTCAGAGAAGCAGACACAGCAGAGAGACAGTGTGGTTTGTGGTATTAAAGCGACATTTGGTTAGCAAGGGCACAGAGCTTTGCTTGATAGCTCAACAACGACTTCTTATAAATGAACAAATTGTACTCAAAACCTTGTATCGTGAACAGAAAAAACATTAATTTGGAGCAACAAGCAATTTTCAGTTATTCTTCCTTCGCAAATTCTCCTAATGTCCTTTTAATGTGTTCACTGTAAAGAAAAGAAGATGCTGAACAAATTAATGTGTGTAAATAATAAGTAAAATCTTATGTATTCATTGATAATTAGGTTCCATAACCTGGAAGGTTTAGGTCAAAGATTATACATTACAACACAACAATGTACAATTTACAATAATTTATCTGATTTTTTTCCCAAAGTAATACCCTTAAATTTATATTATTTTTTTTACATTTAATGAAAATAGTTTGTTGTAGCTTTGTTGTCAACTTTATATTTAAGATCAAGACATTATGAAATCTGTTAATTTAGCAGAAAATAAAGTCCAACCTGGCAGCTGGCAGAGTCTCATACACCTTCGATACCAGAATATTTTATATTTATCTTAAGTTTAGTTTGTATTTTCCCCGCATTGCAACAGTGTTACGGAATTTGGCACTAAATAAAGAAAATGCATTAGCAATAAAATAATAAGAAACATTCCAGACAAATCCTTTTGAATTTCTGATTAACTTAAGTACCTTACTATTTGGCACTTTATCTCTTCTTTTTTTGCTCAACGGAACTGGATAAAGAACACAAGAGGTTAGTTATCTTTTAAAATGAAATAAAATCAATAATTAAATGCTGAACTATGAACAAACACAAAGGGACCATTAGTTAGTCCCTTGAAAGAAATTGTAAGTTATACCTCAGCATCGCCAGTTACCTCTTAATGTCAGCGTGACCATGCGCCTTGCCCTCAACAACATCAAAACACTCAATAAACAGTACCAAGCAAGATTCTGTGTTCTTTGGCCAGATCGTAGAGTATACGAAGAAAACTTTTTTGTAAACCAGCCATAGTAAAAAGTGATGGAATTAATATAACCCCATGCCAGTTTTAAAACAGTTTACGAGGACTTTTCTGTAGCTGACCTCTGGATTGTACAAACTGGCCAAATTTCACCAATCTATAGCAACTACTTACAGTGTAATTTTGTTGACTATTTAATGTAATTGATGAGTACTGGGTTATATGTCTCTATATTGGCTTTGTTTTCCATCTGTACCATAGTCCTCCCATGGCCTTAAATAAAGCAACTTAAAAAGAGAATTATGTAAAAAGATGTAAAAATATAAACAGTTTTAATACAATGTCCAATGGCCTGTCAATATAGTTCTTAACCTAAGACAATGTTACTGTCACGTTCTGCCCAGGCTGCAGAGCTGCATATCTGTCTTGCTTTAGTTTCTCTGTTTTGCTTCGATCCATTCCTGGATTTCTTTTTGCTCTGTTCTGATCTTCCATTCCTTGCTTCTGCTTCAGCTCTGTTTCCTTTATAAGGTGAGCCCCTCCCATGTGTTCTGTTTGTCTCAGTCTTCAGTCTAAGGTATGTCTCAGTGCTATGTGTTTGGTTTACATGTTTGTTTCGTACCACTGTCAGCAGGGATTAGCGTTAGGACCCACCGTCATTGGAGTACTTTGGCGTAGTGGTGGGCTAAGCATACTATGGCCATAAGATGTGATGGAATCTCCAATTGTTATCATATAGTCTAGTTTCTGTATTCATGTTTGTCTGTCTCTTATGTACCTTTGCCCTTCTTCCTTGTATCATCTGAGGATTCTGGTTCCTCTCTCCTCTCCCCTCTGTTCCTTGCCTTCTTCCCTGTCCTTTGTTGTGCCCTGTATCATGTATATCTTGTTTAGTAATGTTTATTCCTTGTCTGGTTCACTGTAGTACCCTGTAACATGTATATCTTGTCTGGTTATGTTTCGTGCCTGGTCTCCCTGTCCATTCCTTGTTATGTTTCTGCTATACCCTTTGCTTAGCTTCCACACTCCCTGCCTGCAGCATCCTGCACGTGATTCTAGTGATATGTTTCATGCCTGCTCCAAGGTGCCTGCAGGATATCACTTTACTTCATTCTGGACTTCAACCGCTGCTATATCAGGGCGCTGGTGTTTGGCTGCACAACCCTAGGTGCTCAACACCTGGGTGAGTGTGGTCACCCTTCAACCAGGCCCTGTCCAACTCCACTACTGCACTGTGACTCCTGCATACAATCTTCGTCTTTCAGTCATCTGTTTGGACCCAGTCCGTGACAGTTAGGTGGTTTTTCACAACTGTCCTAACACCCTGTCTTGTTTTTTGCGATGGTGAAGTTGAGATCCTCTGATCTCCCCAGACTGGTCCAGCAAGTTGTGGCATTGATTAAGGTTTATGCTTTTTCAGTATAGACCTCAATCACAGCTCCCACGTGACCACTTTGCTGTATATATTAACCAAGGCCCAGAGGTAACTAGACAGTAATGATAGACAAGTGGTCCATGCCTACCCCCACCCTGCCACTAACCATGTCCAGATTTGGATATCTGGAACTTAAGGGGGTATACTATAGATGTATGTGACATGGATACCCATGACCAGAGAAGCCAGGCTAGAACCCATATCTAGCATCAGGAAACACAATACGCGTAACAATGTCATCTGGATATTCCTATGCAAAACATACTACGGTAACTCTCACTAGAATGTTCTCAGAATCCTACAGGGACAAATGAAGGACCAAAATCTACTTTTAAACATCAACTATAGAAAAGTGTAGGATGTTTCTATCCCCAGGCTAGTATATTGCTGTCAACGCAAATAGAAAGGAGGTAAAACTAGCACTAAGTTAAGTAAATAAATTATCATTTTAGCTGCAACCTGGGAATCTGAATATTTATGCCTCTTTTTTTTTTTTGCTGTGCATATTTGCAGATTCTGACCAAACCTTAAGGTTGAGCGGCCCCTCCAACCACACAAGGTAAAATGCAATGCAGTCCCACTGATTCAGCCATGGAACATTAGACTAGACTTGCCAAACTCGGGGTACTTTGACACAGTGGCGGGCTAAGCAATAAACGGCCAGATATTGTGATGGGTTCCCCAATATTAATGCCTTAGATGTTTTTTGAATAATATTCACTGGTTATGGGCTGAATTCTTGCTTTACTAAATTACATTTTTGGCTGTTTTCTGCTAGTTATATGGGTGTGCTGTTAAGCAACTTTGACATGTTAGCAAGTTTTCAATAGCGTCCTTAGGAATCACCCCCCACACTGTTCTATTACACAATGCTTTCTCACGGGTCCGATGCGGAGAAAGGACCTCTTACCGTGTTTCACTGTTTTGGAATACAGACCAAATAGTTGCAAAAGTATTAGTTCACACAGTTGTTTGCCAGTACTTTCTTAACTCTATATTAGAAAATTTATAGCATCTGAGTCTAGAAACATTAACACAGGGCCTCAGGAATATTTACACTGGCTTTTAAATATCCCAAAGGAAGATCACATCTAGAAGTCTACAAACTACAATTTTTTAACCTAAGAATTCACTGTAAAAACTATTAATTACTTCAAATCAACATCTCATATCAAGCATAAATCAATAGTGGAAAAATTAATTTGATTTTCATTTAAGGCTCTTTGTTAATGAGTGAAAAAAGGGGAATACAAAGCAATATTTCTTTAACCATAATATTAAACAATAATAAATTATCATACAGTATAAAAACTGCAAGTTCTGTTGTTTTAAATGGTGAAATTTAACAGATCTTAGCAACCTTTGTTTTTTATAAACTCAGAACATGCTCTTGATTCCGTTTCAGTGCTCTCCAACTTTTTAATCAAATGTGGTATATATCTTTGTTTTGTGTACAGGGGTGTTGAAACCTGTTAAACTAATGCTGTATTGCCAAATTCTGAAGCAGTAGAGATGGCCCTACGATTTCTAGCAGACTATCCCTATGCCCTAGACAGCTGTATATTTTGCCTATAAGGTATGGGATGGACCAGTGATATCCAGATGATATCCTTGGAAGGTACACTTTGCATCTGGCCTCCAGCAGTAGAAGCCCCAAGTCTCTGGTAGGCATTCAAACACCACATGTAGCATTCTGTTTCCATTCTACTATACATATGCCTTCTGTTATATAGTTACCCCCCCCCATTTACTCCTGCATCCAAATCTTTTTTGCCAGATGACACATTGAATCTGCTCATCTTTCTTATGTTAGGCCCAAGAAAATAGGTAATAATACTAATATACTAATTCAAAATTATTTTCAGATACCTTGACATTTTCAAGATCATCTAGAACTGTATATCTCATCCGACTTTGTATAGTACTTTGTTTCCGTACATTAATGTGTGCCCTGATATTTGGGTGGTCCTACCAATATTTTCAATAAAGACTTTTTAATAGTTTTGTAATGTAATACACTGATTTCTGTTTATTTTTCCCCTAGGGAAATGCAGACGATGCAGATGACCCAAGTACAAGTATCGGTGCCTATCACTATATGCTGGAAAAAAACCTTGGTAAAACTATGTTGGAGTTTCAGGTATGAACAAAAAAACCTCTAATTGCCTGGACATAAATTATGTGTTAACTAAGGGTTATCCCAATCAAGAAGCATAATGATGCGAACACAGTAGAAGATTATCCAGTTGATCAATAATCATTTGTCATTGAACGTTATCATAACCGTTCTACTTATCTGCAAAAATATAATAAGAAGAAATCATATTCTATATAAACATGGTATGGGTGGCCAGTAAACAACATCGTATCAAATAGAGAGGCACCATTAAATCAGTGTGTAATGCAGTAGAGTTTATGGCCACCATTTGTAAACATCTTGACGGTACTTTCCCTTTAAAAGTCAAATAACTTAAATTTAATCATATCATTTTATTTTAGAAATGGCATAGACATTTAAAACAAAAAAGAAGACCATTGAAATGTGCCATTACTGGAATTTTGGATAATTTGGTTTTCTTGGGACGCCTAACAAAGGCCACCTTAGGAATGCCATACATGGAAAGTTGTTCCAAAACCACTATGAAACCCAAGATGTTGGATTAGGAACTGCCAACAATTGTTAAAATCTCTATACATTAGGGAAATATAAGGAACCTGAAGAATAGTTATATAGTTAATATAACAAATTTAATTCAGCCCAAGGATTTTGCTGTGCAGTCTGTCCCAGTACTAAACATTTCTCTAAGCACCACATAAAAGAACTGGAAGAGGTGCCAGCACATAGCACAGGCACCAGATGATTGTAAATGAGAACAACGATGGATCCAAAAATCCACTGGCCAATTATCAGAGCAGTTTAAGTAAACATTTCCATCTCTCCGGTCCTGCTTATTCAGAGAGTGGGGAGTGTATCCCTGTTGGGCTCGTTAATGCAAGTACGTTTACATAAGCAGATCTTAAGATGTCTGTGAATAAAATACGTCGAGGGGGTAACGGTAATGTTCCCTAAGGTAAAAGACCTTACATATTTTTTTCCTGCAGGAAATTAGTTACTTCCTTATCTCAACACTTCCATAGGTGGATAATATTGCTGGCCAAAATACATTAAATAAAATGTTTGATATTGCCCTTTTGGGACAGTTAATATAAAGGGGGAAGAAAGATTACTGATTTTATATGAATATTTATATTATTTACCATGTCAGTATCACTTACGCAGAAGTTGACTTTGGTTCACAGCTCCAATGCCAAAAAAAGGCAAACACCTGGAATGCTCCCACTTCTAACACATGAGGCAGAGTTCTGGTGCTTGGAGAAGATAACTTATGTTTGTTCCTTATGCTCATTGGTTTTCTGTCTTAAAAATAAAATCTTTCTGTTAAATTGATATAAATAGGTTATTTGGAAATTCATTGTTTCTACTTAGCTGTAAAAGAGATGTGAAATATATTTTCAGAATTTAAGACTTTTTTGAATTGCGATACAGTTAAAAACTAGAATATGTGGGGCGGAGCCAGCGCCGAGGCAAGATGGCTGCTTGAGACCGCAGCTCCATTCACCGTCACGGAACTTATTACGCTTTCTACTTACTAACCGCGAGATGGGGAAATCTAACCGCTCCGTAGGCACTCCTAAACCCCCGGGTACGCAGGAGAAGCCCTTGGCTCTCTCGGTTCGGCCTTTTTTCCGAGGATCGCGCGACTCGGAGGCACGCGGCCATGCTCCCAAGATGGCGTCTTCCCCTTCCAGTCGGACTAGTGAGTGCTCGGACGACGCATTTATTGATCAGGACTGTGCGTCCCAGGACCATCCTGCGGCACCTCCTTCATGGCAAGAGGCATTGAAGAATCTACAGACTAAGGCTGACTTGGTCGCAGTGATTGATACCGCGCTGGACCAGGCCTTGCAGGGTGTGAGGGCTGACCTCGTCTCCATTAAGCAGGATGTCCAGCTTATTGGCGACAGGGTAGCTGCGCTGGAGGAGGATCAGGTGAAAACATGCGAGACGGTGGACACCTTATCCGCTATGTCACGCGATCAATCGGATCTTTGCAAATCTCTACAGCGCCAGCTGGAAGATTTAGACAACCGGGGCCGACGCAACAACCTTCGAGTAAGGGGCATACCTGAATCGGTTGCGGCTGCTGATATTCGCACCAGCCAAGTGACAGTCATTCAGTTTGACAGAGCCCACAGGGCGCTTCGCCCGAAGGGTCCTCCATCTGCACCGCCACGGGACGTGGTCTGCTGTTTTCACGACTACTCAGTGAAGGAGGCTGTCCTGAAGGCTTGCCGCCAAGCTGGAGATTTGATCTACGAGGGTGAGCAACTCTCTATTTTTCAGGATTTATCCCCGATAACCCTACAAAAAAGACGGGCTCTTAAGCCCATAACGGCGGCATTGCGGGACGCAAATATCCCGTATCAATGGGGCTTCCCGTTTGTCCTAATAGCTCGCAAGGATCAAGAGGTTTTCACACTTCGCCAACATGGTGATCTGGAATCTTTCCTCGTTCACCTCGACTTACCTGGGATCTCTGTCCCGAATTGGGAACTTTCGTTACCGACTACGAAACCGCTCTTGGAACCAGCCAGGACGTGGTCGACGCCGAAGCATCGTAGGAAGAGGATTCGTCATGCAGCTGCCACAGCGGAGCAGACCGGCTGAAATTATGGAGCGACGGGCTTTCTTTTCTACTTTTAGTTCCTTCTTCGGATTCTCGGGCACCGTTTGCCCTGCACTGTGACTTGTTTCTACTTTATTGTTTGCAGCCTTTGGACTTCTCACCAGTGTGGACAGTGTTTTACTCACCTTTCTTACCGTTCCCGGGACTCCTGCGTCGCGTCGATAAGGTGTTTTGGGTCGACTGAGCCGGTACATGGTGGTAGTTCATTTATTATTTTTCCTTTGTTGTGTATCTTTCGCGTGATATGCCTCCGATCTCACAGTGATTGTAATGTTTTGCATCCTTACACCGACACTGTGATTTTTTTTGTTTTGTTTTGTTTTTACGTTACCACACACATTGCGCCCATGGCGCGGTCTCTTTCTATAATTTAATGTTGCATTTGGCTCTCCCATCAGTAGGGACTGTGCTGTACTCACCTTGTGCCTTACTCCCAGATCTCCGGATCCATGTAGGTGAGAAGCCTCGGGCCGATTGAGTTGGACATTTTGGTAGTCAGTTTTTCTTTTGTTTTCTTTAAAGTGTTTTTGCCTCCAATCGATCTGCGAATGTATTGTACTGCACCCTTACACCGTCACCATAGTTTGTTGTTGTTTTTTTATTATTTATTTTCTTATATACACATAGCCGCCCTTGCTGCGGTGTTTTATATACTTGTATGTTACCTAGACCCCACGCGGTCAACATATTGCTCGCTACTTTTTTTTTTTTGTTCCGTAGACGGGGACGCGGTACCCCCTGTTTTCTTTGGTATTTGAATCATATAGGTTCCTTGTCCTACTTGCCTCCCCTGGCGTCCCCCCTCAGAGCCATCCTGTCCTGTAGTGGGCAGTGGTAATGGGGCCTGCTTGCAGTCCCCCTGCTCAACCTCCTATTCGATGTTTTGTCATCATCCGGGATGACATCCCTTTTTCGTCGCACATAATCCATCCGTTCTATACTATGTGCTGGTTTTTGTTATGGTTTGTTGTCTATTTTATTCGTCCCAGGGGGTCAGTGGTCCTGCAGTTCAGCGTGCTGTGTTCTCGTCCGCCTCCAAATGTCCAGTGATACTCTTAAATTGGTCTCTTTAAATATAAGAGGCCTTAATAAACCCCAGCAACGCTCTAAACTTCTTGCGTTTTTACATGCTTCTAAGTCACAGGTGGCCTTCGTGCAGGAAACTCATTATACTGCCGATAGGGAATTCCCACTTTTAAATAGACACTTCACACAATCGTTTCTCTCTAGCTCCCATTCCTCTAAGACAAAGGGGGTTGTTATCCTCTTATATAAGTCGATTCGCTTTCAACTATTGGAGACATGGAAGGATGTCGAGGGCCGTGCTATTTTTGTTAAGGGATAAGTGGGTTCCCAAAAAATCACTCTAGCTAATATATACGCACCCAATAGCAACCACGTTCGTTTTTTCGTTTCTATCCTAAATAGGTTGGCCGACTTCCAGGAGTGTATCACCATTTTAGGCGGCGATTTTAATATGGTTTTTGACCCTAGGGTCGATACTTCTTCGGGGAGTTCTCACATTCCCTTCTCCGCGATACGGAAAGTACTTAAATATTTGAAACTGAACCAATTAATGGATGCATGGAGAACTCTTAATCCAGATGGGAGGGACTATACATATTTTTCCCCTAGTCACTGTAGATATTCCCGTATTGACACCTTCTTCATTTCCCATTTCCACTTGTCGGTCCTGCATTCGGCTAGAATAGGGATTACTTCTCTTAGCGACCATGCCCCTGTCTTTTTGACTCTTAAGCTAACTGATATACCTAAAACCAACTGGCACTGGAGACTGAATGAAAATTTGCTGAGTAATCCTCATCATATTTCCCAATTGTCATCCCATATCACTCGCTACTTTGAGGACAATATTACACCTGATGTCCCCATCCCGGTAGTTTGGGAGGCTCATAAAGCTGTTATACGGGGTCACCTTATTAAGTTGGGTGCATCTATTAAGCGAATGAATTCGGCTACTATCCTGGAGCTTACGAAACAGATAGCTCGCTTAGAGTCCAGACATAAATTAACCTTACTCCCCTCCCTTCAACTTGAGCTTACAGCCCTTCGGGCTCGTTTGGCTTCCCTTCTTGACACTAGAACGAAGCGCAACTTTTTGCTGGTGCGGCAACAATTTTATGAGTTTGGTGATAAGCCAGGCCGGCTTTTGGCGAGGGCTTTGAGAGCAAAAAGGGCACAGGCGTTCATTGCTCGCATTAGGGATCATACCAATCAGCTTCATTTCCACTCAGACAAGATAGCTGAATGCTTTAGACAGTATTATATGTCCTTATACAATTTGCCTCGCCCGGGGGCACCCCACTCTGACTTGGATGCAGCTTCCGTTGACTACCTATCAGCATTTATTACCCGAGTTTTACCGTCCGACGCTAGGGAGCTCTTGGATAGCCCCAATTCCCTGGCCGAGGTTGCTGCAGCTGTTAAAAATTCCCCTGTGGGCAAAAGCCCTGGCCCGGATGGCTTTACGATCCTATATTATAAAAAATGCCTTCCCGTCCTAGGCCCACAGTTGGTTACTTACTTCAATGCTATTGCCCAGGGCTCTAAATTTGACCCACACTCGTTAACCGCTCATATCGTGGTTCTTCCTAAGCCCGATAAGAATCTTGACTTGTGTAGCAGTTTTCGCCCCATATCCCTGATCAATGTTGATTTGAAATTGTTTTCCAAAATCTTAGCAAACCGCCTCCAACCTTTCCTCCCCTTTCTCATTCACTCTGATCAGGTGGGGTTTTTCCCCGGGCGGGAGGCAAGGGACAACACCATCAAAGTCATCAACATTATCTCCCATGCGCATAAATACAAGCTCCCGATGGTCCTTGTCTCTATGGACGTTGAGAAGGCGTTTGACCGCGTAACCTGGCCCTTCTTGTTTAGGGTATTAGATAAAATTGGCATTGGCAATGCTTACTTGACGTGTATTAAAGCTCTGTATGATGCCCCGACTGCGAGAGTGGCCCTCAATGGGATATTGTCTGAAAAGTTTACCCTTTCGAATGGCACAAGGCAAGGATGCCCTCTGTCCCCCCTTTTGTTTCTACTGGTTTTAGAACCCTTTGCTAACGCTGTCTGGGCGCATCCTGATATTGTGGGGGTGCAGATGGGTTCAGGATCCCCTGCACTGTCGATGTTTGCGGATGATATTCTTTTAACTCTTTCCGACCCTGTCCGTTCTCTCTCAGCAGTTCTGTCGGAGCTCGACAGATTTCAGGCTTTATCGAACTACAAAATTAATCTTTCTAAATCGGAAATCATGGGTTTCCATCTCCCTCAGCCCATGGCCCGGCAGATCCGCGAGAGATTTCCTTTTAAGTGGAAGGATGATTGTATTAAATATCTCGGCGTACTGATTCCCTCTGACCTCTCCAAGTTGTACAATTTGAATTTTGCCCCCTTATTGAGCACTTTGGAGTCAGACCTTCGTCAATGGGCCTTCCCTCATATCTCTTGGTTTGGGAGAATGGGGGTTATTAAGATGAATCTCCTGCCCCGCTTTCTGTATTTATTCCAAACCTTGCCTATCAAGGTTCCTCGGTCCTTTTTTTCGGCGTTGCCATAGGGCCTTTCTACGCTATATTTGGAGAGGTAGGCCGTCGCGTTTATCATTCTCCTACTTGACTAGGCAGAAGTTGCAAGGGGGCATGGGCCTCCCGAGCTTGGAACTCTACTGGAAGGCAGCCCATTTGCGCCGCATTGTAGAGTGGTCTGTTTTCCCCGCTAAGCAATGGATATCGTTGGAGGAAACCTTTTTGACATGTCCAATTAGTGCGTTACCATGGTTCCGCGATCCATTGCGTTGTGTTTTGTGCTCTGCTCACCCTCTCATTGTTCCCACCGTGAGTCTTTCGGACTGTTTTGAGGGACGGCTTGCTTTCTGGGCTTCCTGGCCCATTGCTCCCTCTGGAGGGGAACCCGGATTTCCCACCGGGTCATTCCCGGGGTGGCTTGAAAGCCTTCTTACCTCCTCAGGTGCGCCTTCTTCGCTTATGGCATGTAGTTAGTGGACGCGAGATTAAATCCTTGGGGGCGTTAGTTGGTCAGGGTTCGTCTACTTTTTCTCTCCAGTTTCTGTACCACCAGCTCAGGCACTTTATATTGTCCTCTGGGGCCTTGCAGCTTGCTGATAGGCCGCTTACGCTTCTGGAGCGGTATTGTCTCGAGCAGAAGGAACCTCCCCATTTATTGTCCAAACTGTACACGCTATTGTTGTCGCCGGAACCGCTGGCTAAACCCTACTATTTTTGCCTCTGGGAGAGGGACTTGAACTGTTCTTTCTCCTCGGAGGACTGGACTAAAATTCTTTCTGTTGCACACAGGGGCTCGGTCTCTAGCCGGATGCAGGAAACATCCTTTAAGAAAATAACAAGATGGTATAAGGTCCCTTTGGATCTTCATAGGTTTTTACCCCAAGTGCCACCTACCTGTTGGAGATGTTGCACCCATTCAGGTTCCTTACTACACATTTGGTGGTCGTGCCCCGTTATTAGGCCCTTCTGGGATGCGGTCGTAAAGGCCATACGTGACATAGCCAATCCCAATTTTCAGGCTTCTCCCGAGTCTGTGCTCCTCCATCACACTGATACTCCATTTACCAGTTACAAACACTCTCTGACATTCCATCTGATTAACGCGGCTAACGCTATCATCCCTCGACACTGGAAGTCGGCTAGCCCCCCAACGTTTATGGCTTGGGTCAATCAGGTTGAATTTGTGTACCAAATGGAGGTTCTGGTTTGGTCCGCCAAGGGTGCTGGGCATAAAATTGAGCTTAAATGGTTCCACTGGCGTACATACGTGGCGAATTTGAATAGGAACCCCCATCCTGTTTCGTTATAAGGCGATGTATGTTTCTAGTCCCTCGCGACATGAAACGGGGGATTTCCCCTTGTACGCTTTCTCGTGCGGGGTAATTGATTGCTACTGAATATCGGGACTTTTCCCTGGACCCTGGGACTGACTTGTTTTTGTTATGTTATATTTTCTTTGTTTTATGTTTTATTGTACATGCCGGGTGCTACTTCTCCTGTGTGATCTGTCCCATTTCTGCCTATGGGACGGTCGTGCTTGATCCTTTGTAGAGCCTGACTTGGCCATGTCTCTGTTTTTTTTTATTTAGCTCATGTGCTCTGTGAAGTGCCGTTATTTGTTCATCTCACATGCGCTCCACCAGTACAGAGGGGGAGTTTTATTCTTTCATTGCTTCCTCGACTGCTATCTTTCAGTCTTACGCTGCGTTATTGTTACTGGTATTTACCCGTCTGGGGAGGCTGTCGCCCTACGCCTTTCCCCTCCAGGTCTCTTAATGGTGCTGTGGTATCGTGTGCGAGGGATGTGTGTCTGATGTGCATATGTTACTTTTGCCAGTGGTACGAGCTTTATTCTGTCCACGTTGTGTATTTCGCTTGTACGCCGATGTGGATATTTTTGGTCTACCATAATGTCACTGTTTATGTTTCTACATGTATCCTCACCACTGTGCAAAGCGTTATTTTGACATATGTCCAACCGTACTGGATGTTTTTTGTTATTTCTGTATATGACACTCTGTATTGTGTTTATTTTCCCAAACGTGCAATAAACAGAGAATTTAAAAAAAAAAAAAACTAGAATATGTATCATCACACAAAAAATGTCTGGTTCTTTAGTCATAGAGACAGTAAACCTGTATAACATTGTGTATAATAATAAGGGTAGATCCTAAATCTTGCATTATTGTAATTTCCGTCTTTATAAACTTTAATCATTCGACTTGCTTATGCAAAGACCGCTCTAGAGAATAGAGTGATGATTATAAGATTTAATATGTAATCTTTGCATGACTTAGGCAAGTCCAAGTATCCTTCCCTTATCATTATTAACAGTAAAGAACGACACAGGACAATTTAATTTGGATTGAGAAGGCCACAGCTTTTATTAACATGAATTATGAAATAAGTTAACATAAGTGGATAAATAACCGTACACCATAAATGGAGGGAAAGACTCTGGCAAACCTATCACTCACGGCCAAACCAGCCCTAAAACACATGTTCCTTTAACCCCCTAGCCGCCGATCACCAGCTCAGAGGGCCCACTGTACAAACCACTTAAGTACCAACACCTGCTGGATAGCCGTTGAAGTGACCCCATTACCAACGCAACCAAATATTAACCAGGCCCGAGTTCCCCCCCCTTTATTTATCCACCCCTTCACCACCAGTACACAGCTGTGACAGGAACCCCCAAAAAACCCACCAAGTAACAGGGCGGGCGGGTGCGTCTGACACAAATTCGGCAGTTTAGTGAGAGAAAAAGGCTGATCCACTAAGGTCTTGCCCATTTATACCCTTAGCAACACAAAAAAAACAGTGACCTTTCATTCACCTCCCTGCCATCCTGATTATCACCTGCTGCTTAACGTTTAAACCTGCCTTGGTCAGGCTGTACTGCCCCAGTCATGCAGCCCTTTTAACTATTTGTCTTCAGGGCTTCCATGACTTAGGCAAGTCCAAGTATCCTTCCCTTATCATTATTAACAGTAAAGAACGACACAGGACAATTTAATTTGGATTGAGAAGGCCACAGCTTTTATTAACATGAATTATGAAATGAGTTAACATAAGTGGATAAATAACCGTACACCATAAATGGAGGGGAAGACTCTGGCAAACCTATCACTCACGGCCAAACCAGCCCTAAAACACATGTTCCTTTAACCCCCTAGCCGCCGATCACCAGCTCAGAGGGCCCACTGTACAAACCACTTAAGTACCAACACCTGCTGGATAGCCGTTGAAGTGACCCCATTACCAACGCAACCAAATATTAACCAGGCCCGAGTCCCCCCCCCTTTATTTATCCACCCCTTCACCGCCAAGGAGGACAGTTGCGAAACCTCAAACTGACCGACTCCCCCAAACCAGTAAGGCCTTCTCAATACCATCCTGAAAATCCGCGCACAGAATATCCAACCCGATATCAGTAAGATGAACCCCATCTTCTCTCAACAAACCCGAAGTATCACCCTCGAGGGAGTGATGACGAACCACCACACCCCCATTATGGGCTACGAACCAAGACATCGCCTTATTCACCTTTACACGAGCCTTGTTCAAGGCCGCCGGGGACCTAGCCATCCGCCAAGACGCACGCTGAACTATGTCGGACCAAATAATGATTAAACCTGGAAAACGCGACCACAACCGCAACAAATCCGACTTCATATCCTTGATTAAACAACGAATCGGAACCAAACCCAAGTCGTTACCCCCCACGTGAACCAAAAGAATGCCGGGATGACCGTCCCAGCGGGACCTCCGCATCACTTCAGACAGAACGCCAAACCACACCATACCACGGACTCCAATCCAGTGCAGCAAAGCCCGTGACCGCAGAAAGCCGAGTTGCCTCCCGCTGGGACGAACATCCGATCTCCTGGACGCCCAGTAAATAAACGAGTGTCCCAAAATCCAAACAGGCACGGCAGGACCTAAGCAAAGAGAACAGAACCAACAGAGTGGGTAAGTTACAACAAATGAGGCCGAACATAAGAGCGAAAACGACGAGACTCCCACCTCCCGATTTTTTTAATAACATCCTCAGGAAGGCCCCAACGAGACGCCTCCGTCGCGGCCCCAATCCGAAAAGAATGCGAGCTGTACCGCCTACCCGACAAACCCAGAACCCCCAAAGATTTACGGAAAACTGAAATAAATTGAAACCTTGAAAGAGAGGACCCATCCTCATGAATCAGAAGAGGGGCATCCAGATCCGACGCAGGACGTATCCCCAAAAACTCCCAAAAACACGCCACAGGGCACATAAAAGACCCAGCCAGGCTACCGAGGGCAACCTTAAAACCCCTGCCAGCCCTATCCGTCTTTGTCCCCCACAACCAGAATTCCACCGAGCCATCAAAACCGGTAACATCACCCAGTAACACACCACCCCGGCGAGCCCTGCTAGGACTCACCAACTCCCCTATCCTACAGGCCCCAAAAAATGCCCAAGAAAAAGCCAACCGGAACAAGGAAGATTCATAAGAAGACAAACATACTGACGACAAAACCCCCCCCAAAGCAAGTAACAATGACAAGGACACCGGTACCCGGTTATCCCGCCGAAGAAAACCCCTGCGAAAACCTTTCAACGCTTGTTTCACCTTAAAGGACTTCGTAACATCAGGAAAGTTGAAATACTTAAAACAAAACGCCAAACCTGCCAATTTCCTGGAAATAGAAGAGAAAGATGCCCTGCGAACAAAAGCCAGGCTAATAAACCAGAGAAGCGCGTTCTCGTCAGGAGGGCCCGAAGCACTCATACCTGCCGAAACCAAAAACTGGACCCACTCCTCCCATACCGCAGAATAAGCAGACCACGTGCCCGGAGCCACAGATCTCCGGATCAGCTCGTCAGCCCACTGAAGACCAAATCCCACATCCTGGACGGGCAAGGAGTCCCTTGATGGTCTGCCGCCGGAGCCAACATTCGGAAACGGTCCCACTGGAAACGAGACAACGCATCGGCAATCTCATTAGTGACACCAGGTACATGACGCATCCGCAAAGAGACGTTAAGACGCAAACAACGCAAAACCAAATGCCGAACCAAAGCAATGACAGGGGGAGAGGAAGAGGTTAAGTTGGTAATAACCTGCACAACGGACATATTGTCGCAGAAAAACAAAACTTGTCTACCAGCCAACCTATCCCCCCACAACTCCAGCGCCACCACGATAGGGAAAAGTTCCAACAGCGTAAGATTGGTGGTCAAGCCAGCCTGGACCCATGACTCCGGCCAGGCAGCCGAACACCAACTACCCGCAAAGAACACACCAAATCCATGACTACCCGCTGCATCCGTAAACAATTCCAAATCGGCCTGAAACTCCTCCGACCCTAACCACACGGAACGCCCATTAAACCCTAACAAAAAGGAATGCCACACCTGCAAGTCGTCTCTCAAAGACCGCGTAACCCTGATAAAATGATGAGGAGCCCGAACACCACACGTTGCCATGGCCAACCGCCTACAAAAAATACGACCCATGGGCATTATGCGGCAGGCAAAATTAAGCTTGCCCAGGAGGGACTGCATCTGTCGCAAGGTCACCTTCACCGCGGACTGCACTTGAACAACATGCTCCAGCAGATCAGCCAACTTATCCAGAGGCAAACGAAAAACCATATCCATCGTATCAATCTCAATTCCCAGAAATTTCAACACCGTACACGGGCCCTCAGTCTTGTCTGGCGCCAATGGAATGCCGAAAGCAGCAGCCCTGACCTGCAACGTAGCCAGTAAAACCCCACAAACATCCGACTCCGGAGGCCCTACACATAGGAAATCATCCAAAAGCGACGGAATCCCCGATTCAGTGCGAACCACCCACTCCACAAATGAACTAAAAGTTTCAAACAAAGAACAGGAAATAGAACACCCCATCGGAAGGCACTTGTCAACAAAATAACCCTCACCCCAGAAACAGCCCAACAGGTGAAAACAGGAAGGATGAACGGGCAATAGCCGAAAAGCCGCTTCAACGTCCACCTTAGCCAAAAGAGCCCCGCGACCAAATTTCCGAACCCAGGCCAAAGCCTCATCAAATGACGTATAAGACACCCTGCAAAGCTCAGGATCAATGCCATCATTCACGGAATCACCTTTTGGATAGGAGAGATGGTGAATAAGCCGGAATTTACCCGGCTCCTTTTTGGGGACTACACCCAAAGGAGAAACACGCAGGTGAGACAAAGGCAATTCCACAAACGGGCCGGCCATACGACCCAGCTCAACCTCTTTAGCCAGCTTAACAGTGACCACATCAGGGTGCTCCCAGGCAGATTTCAAATTTTTAAGACCCGAAAACCCAACCACATCAGAAAATGGAATACGAAAACCATCCGAAAAACCAGCGAACAATAATGCCGCCTCAGCCAACTTAGGATAGATACGAAGCCACGGACCCATACTTTCCACGCTCACCGGCGTTCTCCCCTTATCTCGCAGGCTCGGATGTCTTGGAGGAAGACTTAGTTTTTCGAAAACAACGGGTAACCGGGTGGAAGCCATTGCACGTGGAACATTCGTGACAAAATTTGCACGTCGACCCCCACCTACACTGCCCCTCATTATACTGCCAACAAACACCTTTTTTACCGGAACCCGAGGTAGGTCCCGCACTAGCCGAACCACCCGTGCCCTGAAAGGACGACCCCGGACGCACAGCAGGAGCAGACACCCGCAACCATAACGCAATTTCTTTGTGATCCCATCGCATCCCGGGACGAACGGCCATCCTCTGGCGAAACTGTTCATCATAACGAAGCCACCCCTGACCCCCATAGACCCGATAAGCCTCACCAATACTGTCCAAGTAATAGAAAAGGCCAGAACACGATTCAGGGTGCTTCTCACCCACAACACTAGCCAAAATCGCAAAGGCTTGCAACCAATTAGAGAACGTCCGAGGGATAAGACGATACCGACGCTTTTCCTCATCCTCCTTTTTGGAGTCATCAGACTTACTAGCCTTATCCAAGTGAAAACGCTCCAGTGGGAGCAGAGAAAAAATGTCTACGTACTCCCCCTTCCAAATTTTTTCCCTGACATCCGCCTTGAGATGTGCCCCTAAAGGACCCTCAAAACACACGTATACATCACCCTTAGCTGCATCGTCCAACGACGCAGCACCAACAACCGCTGTACCAACAACCGCCGCTGCGGGAGGTGAAGCCGCAGGCACAGCAGCCTGAGAAACCGTAGCAGAAACCGCCCCTCCCTGACCAGCGGAACCTGGAACCACCGCAACAGGCGCTGTCGGAGCCGCAGGCGGCCCCGAACCCGACTGCGAAGCAGGCACCCAGGGGCCCAATGGAGACAAACCCCCTTGTGCAGTAACGCCGGCGTTAGAACCAAAAAACGGCAACACCCACGGTAACATACCCGAGGAAACATTCCCACCCACAGACCCACCATACAGGAAAGGGTTAAACTGCGGAAACGAGGAAAGAGAAGGAGGAAAGGGACCCAGCGGCCACTCACCCCTTGACTGCGCCACGCCAGCCTGGCCAGCCGCAGGTCCAGCTACTGAAGACAGTCGGCTGGGCAACACACCCCCCAACGCTCCATCCTCCTGCACCGACTGTGCAGAGGGTGCATCCACCGCTGCATCTCCAGGACCAGGAGCGCCGGATGCCCCAGGGTGTGCACCAGAAGGACCCCGAGACGCCCTCCGAGAACCACCAGCCACAGGGCCCCCCCTGGAAACACCTGCAGACACCGGGCCTCCCGAAGAAAGTTCCACAACCGGCGACAGTCTCCCAGCACGGCCTTGTCTCTGCGTCCGCGCTGCCACCCGGGCCGACCTGCCCGGCGGGTTAACCGGCCGAGTAGAGACAGTGCGTCGGTCTCTGGAATCCCTCCGCGCCAAACCACCTGTCCGCGATGAAACGCTGTTCCGCCCAGCTGGAGTCGCTGCCCTGGTCGAAGACGAGGTCCGCCGACGTCTGGTCAACGCCGGACCAGTCGAAACTCCTCTGGAAACCGCTCCACCCCTCCGCAACGGAGGTGAGCACTGCCGCCCCCAGCTCCCGCGAGAGCTGGAACGAGAACGAGACCGTGACCGCGAAAGCACAGCCACGTCACGTGAGAGCTCGGCATCAGGGGACGAGCCGAACAAGGAAATGGCAGGCGGCCCACATGGGGACAGCCCTGCGGCAGAAACCTCCTGCCCACCGGAAACTTCCAGGCCCTGCGAGCAGCTGGGGGCAGGACTGGAACGCCTCGTGGCTGAAGAAACGCCAACAGCCGGCCTCCTTGTAGAAGCAGCGGCCGAAAGACTGAGCCGCTCAGGAGGTCTCGAAACTCTGCCACTGGAGGCCCGACGAGGCCGTGCAGCCGGCAAAGCGACGGCAGTTGGGGCAGCCCTCAGCAAGGAGTCAACCTGGAGCTCCAACCATTCGGTACCTTGAACGGACGCCGCGGCCCGCAATTTCGCCAGAGCTTGCTCCATTCCAAGGAACACAGGTAAGAGCGCGTCTGACACAAATTCGGCAGTTTAGTGAGAGAAAAAGGCTGATCCACTAAGGTCTTGCCCATTTATACCCTTAGCAACACAAAAAAAACAGTGACCTTTCATTCACCTCCCTGCCATCCTGATTATCACCTGCTGCTTAACGTTTAACCCTGCCTTGGTCAGGCTGTACTGCCCCAGTCATGCAGCCCTTTTAACTATTTGTCTTCAGGGCTTCCATTAATTGTTCAGTAGCTCACTTTCAGTTGCACTCCCTTCTTGGCCCTTGCATAAAATAATGTAATGTAATGTACTGCGCTATCCTAAAATTATGTGTTTCGTTCATTGATCAAACCAACCCCTTAGTTACATAACTTGCATTGTTTCAGAAAACAGTTGTGACCATCAGTGCACAATCATTTAATGGAATTACATCATTCTAGCCCAGAATACCCAGAATGGAATTACATCATTCTAGCCCAGAATACCTATGGTGCCCTCTAATGTAAACTAAGTCACTCTGAAGGCCTTGTTGCAATCGAATACAGAACGACGGTATTAGATCCACACACAATAGAGTATGATAGAGCCCATCACAGGGTTAATATTAGCTTCCTAAAAATTCAAAAGCATGGCACAATAAGATAAAAGCAAT
The DNA here is from genome assembly GCA_009364415.1 of Spea multiplicata. Classification (NCBI taxonomy): domain Eukaryota; kingdom Metazoa; phylum Chordata; class Amphibia; order Anura; family Pelobatidae; genus Spea; species Spea multiplicata. Next base: position 90,154 of record VKOC01016226.1, read on the forward strand.
TGCAACAAAGAGTCCATAAGCCAGAAGTCCAGGGGAACTGTAGTGCAGGATCAACAAATTGAAAGCTTAAGTCAGGAAACTGAGGATCTCAGATTGCAAGTAGAGATGTTGTTTTGAATAGTACTTGTGCCAGCCAAGCAATGTAGTCTCAGGCAGGCAATGTAGTCTTTCAGTCAGGGAGAGAAACACTGTAATATACAGTACCTTTTTCTGGTGATGAAGCATTGTAGAGCACACACAAACCAAACAGATACCGTACATGAGATGAGAGACAAAAAACCTTTTAGGGACCCCATTTTTAAAACATGGTAGTTTTGCTATAATGGGGCATTTTGTTGAAAGGACAAGCATTTTTTTAAGCCTTTAAAAAATGCAAGAATGTATTTTCAGAATCACTTTTGACTTCAGTTGTTTTCATAGCATCAGAGATGTCGGTTATTTCATAAGAATTTCTGAACTTATTAGAATGTCATCTAAAACAGAATGTTTTCTGAGAATTTTTCACATGGATACTACTAAAAAATATAACAATTATTTTTCCCATTGCCGATTCATTCTTGAAGAATTATGAAACATGTCGTTTTTGATATTCTCCTACGGACATCACTGAGATTTGAATTTCTATAGCTACTTATTATAAGGAATTGTAATGTATGCTTCCTGTCTCCACCATACTCCACTCCCAAATCAGGTTCATGTTTTTGCACATGATATGATCACAGACATTCTGTGCAAGCCAGCGAGAGCAGGCACCAAGCCAAACTCACCAAAACTTAAGAAAGTCCTTATGTCTGCTTTCAGTGCATGTTTCAGTAGACTCCATCCATTCTTGCTGTTCTGGCTTGTCAGCTATTCCTCTTATTGTCCAAGGGTTTTGGAGCATACCTGGGAACTTTCTGGCTCCAGCTACCCGAACCCGCTCTTGAGGGACGCAGGTAGGAGGTCCCGCTAATGTTGCGGAACACACGCTATTTTTTAATGGGGAAGTAGGTGGAGAGCAGGGGCTTGCCGCAAATCTGCTCCCATGACCTGGAGTTTCCCCTTAGTGACCTGGAAAAGCAATGCTTGATCTGAAGTCAAGTTCCCAGGTATTTTTGGGAGTCACATAACAAAATTTGAGGATCTTTTATAATTAATTGCAATGTTATATATATTTTAAATTCTGCATTCATTTCTTTCCTTTTAGTCTATCTTGTTCCAGTTTTAGTATATGTGCTGCTACTGTTAATTCCTGGTGTATAGTTTTTAAAAAAATGCTACTAAACTCATCTTTTATTTGGTAACACAAATCCACATTAATTAAATGATTAATTAAATGTTATTAATTTGATTAATTATTGTTTGTCGTAGTTTCTTTGAAATGCTTTAGAGATATTTGTCAAATATTTTCCTTACAAGTTAAATTGTTTTCATTGTTTCCACTGATTTTTTTTATTAATTATGATGACATATCTCATGGAGATAATACTGAAACAGCTTAATTTGTCACGTTCTCCAAATCTTACATTTTAAATGCTATATGCTAAATAAGCCTAGCTAATAATGTTACAGACTAAAAAAGTAATATATAGGTACATATTAAAAACCCACCTAAGAACTATTCCCCTTTGTTATGTTGTCTCTACCCTGTTGTTAAGATGCTGGTGGTTGGGTAAAGGGAGTGGGTAAGGAAAAAGAAATTCAGAACAGGAGACTGATTGGATGATCCCATACCTGATCCTGACACCAATCTCAGCTTTCATTAGCTGAATGTTTACCTCCAAAAACAATTATACTGACAAAAAGCACAGGCTATAAAGAGTTTCAATAAATACATTTACTTATGGTAACAGCTGCAATGGTTGCCTTTTAACCTGTGCTATGGTCCATGCTGCTGCCATGTTAGTTAAAAGAACTGTTTATTGTCCGCGACAGCCCCACTAAAGAAAAATGCATACTAAAGCACTTTAATGTGCATTTCCAAAAATCAGTAGCACGAAAGCTCACTCATTAAAATCAGAGGGGGCCCATTCTGCACTTGTGGTCTGAACAGACTCCTGCTCACAGCCAAGCCAAAGTAGCAGTTTGTCTCTGATATAGGATTTTACCTATGTAAACCTCAATTTTATGGTAACAGTCCTTTTACGTGAGAAACATAAAAATTAGTGAAAAGTGATTACAATACATTGTTTGAATGTACTGACATTTTATTGAATCAAGTGACATTATATTTTAATTTTGCAACGTTGCAGCTGTCAAGAAAACATGAATTTATGAGTGACACCAACCTTTCAGACCGTGATGCAACTCCTCAAGTTCTTTCTGTTCTCAAGCAAATGAGCTTTGCCAGTCGCTCAATGCCAACTATTCCAGGTAGGAAGATGTATGACCTCACTTTCTATTTGTCCCCTAAAACTTGTACCAAAAAGTATAAAGATTTCACAGAAACAAATTATTCTAAAAATCCCACTAGCAAAAAATATGTTATTGAACACAAATGTTAAACACCACATTAGTGATAAAAATTATTTGTTATGTTTACATTCCTCACAAAACTAGTTCATTATTTAGCTCATTTATCTATAACTTTTTGGAATCCTAGAAAAAATGTCACATTTTTGTCCATATTCAGTTCAGCTTAGGCAACAGCTATAGAAACAGGTTTTATAACTTATTCTGTCAAGGTAGATACACACACATGAGGGGAACTGAAACTAGTCTTATTTTCTTGTTTTTGGCTACCTTTTGTTCAAACATGATTTTATTTTTTTCTTTCTTTCTTTCTTTCTTTCTTTTCTTTTAGCATTGACATTATCAGTTGTTAATGGACCTTCATCTGAGGACCAGAATCAATCAAACAGACTGAGTCAACAAAACATCCCTAGTTTTGAAGGAGACAAAAAGACTATTAAGAAAAACAAAGTAAACCAATTCTTTAAAACAATGGTGAGTAAATATGAAAGCATTCAATTCATGGTGTTACTAAATATTATATGACACTGGGAAGGTAGTATATATGTATGTTAGAGTGTGTGTTTATGTGTAAGGATGTATGTGTTAGTGTGGGTGTGTTAGCATGTGTGTAAGTGTGTTAGGTATGTGTGTGGGGACATTTGGCTTTACCTGAACCCCCCTTCCCAGGCAAGAAGGTGCCAGTCCCTCTCCCCCCAGTAGCAGCTATTGTTTTCAGGCAGACACGACTCCCCCAGTATCCACTTGCACCTCTGCCCATAACCCAGTAATTTACATGCACCAGATGTGTTCAGTTCAGTCAAACAGATTGCCCTGCATGTGATATACCGTATTGGCTAGCATATAGGCCGCACCCGAATATAGGCCGCGCCCTTAAAATTTGGTGCTATTTTAAAGAAAAAAAATATTTTTAAAGAACAAATACACATGAGTGGAATGGTAAAACAGTATTTTATCTAATGAACAGGAATACATGTATTTTACCATTTTTGGTATCTATTATACAGTTTGTCAGCATATGTTATATACAAACAAAAAAACACTCTGCCCCTAATATGCTTTATAACACCTGATATGCTTTATGCCCCCTAGATATGCCACTGACCCCCCCAGATATGCTTTATGTCCTTTAGAAATGCCCGCCTGCCCCCAGATATGCTTTATGCCCCCTAGAAGTGCCACTCTGCCCCCTGTTATGCCACTCTGCTTCCTAGAAGTGCCACTCTCTCCCCCGACTTACCAATGGAACCCCAGCCCGGCTGATGGACATCTGTGCGATGCGCGCAGACAACACCCGCTGCCGGGACTTTTGCTGGGGCTTCTATGATGGAGAAGCACCAGCGAAAGTGCCGGCAGCAGAGGTTGTCTACGGATCTAGGGGATAAATGAAAAAGAAAGAAAAAACATCTGCCCGGCTCCCAGAACTGCATGTCCCGGGGCGTTGCGTGATACGACCCAAAGTGAGGGGAAAAAGTGCGGCATATATTCGAGCCAATTCGGTACTTACCTCTAGATAATTCCAGTGATGGCTCGGCTCCAGACTCCAGGTTAGTAATAACCAACCAGTATGTATTGTGCAGAGATTTGGTGTTTATGTAATGTGGTGATGTGCTGAAGTGTGGAGATACCTTCAGATGGGGAAGTATATCTGCAAGAGAGTGGCAAAGCAAACATAGCTATATATTATCCTGAAGTTATCTCATTTCTTCTCAACTTCCATCTCAAATCTTCGTTTTCCTCATTTAATATACCGTATTGGCTCGATTATAGGCCGCACCCGAATATAGGCACCCTAAAAGATAGGTGCTTTCCTAAGGAAAAATTTTTCTTCGTTATAAAAAATGGTAGAATAGATATGCTGCCACTATGCCCTCCCCCGAGATATGCTGCCACTCTGCCCTCACCCGATATATACTGCCACTCTGTCTTCCACCCGATATATACCTGCACTCTGCCCTCCCGAGAATGCTGCCCTCTGCCCAGATGTGCCCCCCCCACGACTTACCAAAAGCAGACTCCCGTGTGTCTTGCGGGGGCCGGCAGGAGACACCTACGCAATAACGCGTAGACAACTTCCGGTGCTGTCACTTCCGCCGGCATGGGAGATTGTCTAGCACACTCGTGCAGACGTTCACCCGGCTGCGGCGATTGCACCTAACCGACCCCCCGTCACGCTCATCGCCGCAGCCGGTGAACGTCTGCACAATGCGCTTAGACAATCTCCCGTGCCGGCACTCCCCCCGTGGGAAGTGCCAACAGGGGAGGCTGTCAGAGCATATCAGAGAGTAGGATCCAGGTCCCCTGCACCACTGCGGGGGATCTGTATCCTAACCTTGCTGCCTGCCCGGCGCCCGGAACTGCATGTCCCGGGCGTCGGGCGATACGAATTGCGCGTTCCTGCGCTAGACCTCGAATATAGGCCGCACCCCCACTTTAAAGATTTAAAGTGGGGGGGAAGTGCGGCCTATATTTGGGCAAATACGGTACTTGCTGCCTTGGAAATTCAACATCTCCAAATGCAAATTGCGCAGATTTAAAAACAGAAAGTAAAAGTCATGCACAGTTTGATAAGATAATGTAGTTATGCCAAATGTTGTAAAAAAAAAAAAAAAAAGATTAGTGATTTATTTTACTGCAATACCTGCTATCATGGCCAAAATATATCTATCATAAAATTGCTCTGTACCCTCTAATAATAACATTTAAGGGCATGGTTGTTTTACTGAGATGGTGGTAAAGGGCAACAGCCTCCCAGTAGAATTGGTAGAGGATAATACAGTAAGGGAATTTAAACATTCATGGGATATGCATATGGCTATCCTGAATCTGAAAACCACATCTTGAGTCTTTACATGAGGCGGAATGGTTCTTATTTTTATTATTAGGCCAATACATAGTAATAGTATCAATACTATGACATCCATTCTTAAAGCTTCATCTCAGTAAACAGGTGCAGTCCAACACAATACCTATGTATGACAACACATTTCCATGTGCAATGAGCTAAAAAAAGTTTAACTTTTCTCTCTTTTTTTTGTAGCGGACCTACAAAGTCACCGATGACAGTAAACAGGCAGCTGATCAACAAACAGAACAATTACCAATAGACTTGTGATTACTTCTTTCTCTAACAAAAAGTGTCCAAGTTGAAAACATATTTGCATCATTCTGGTTTTATTTTGGGGTTTTTTTTACAATATGGGCTATTGAATGTTTTAAGTCAATGTTCTACAAATAAGGGATTGAGAACCCTCAGTAGGGTTTTAACTTTTTACCCCCATGCCAACTTCATGAAGGTTGTACTGCATTCCAGAACATTTATTGGCGTCCAAGTCCCACATGCCCCTACTCTGTTGCTTTGGAATGCAATATGCATAGCTGTCCACATTAATAAAGCTGTACAGGACTGTTTTAGTTAAATAAATCCCTTGCTTTTTAATGATATTGCCAAATAAATTTTCTTTTTTCTTTAAATGCTTACTACCATGACTAGCATATGAAAGCCATTGGTTGTGATGTTTTGTTTTTTTTGTTCAAGTATCATTTAACGTTTCATCCTATGTAAACCTTTTTTGTTTTCAAGACATTACTTGAAACAGGTTTAAAGGAAACGTGCTTAAGTTCCGATTATTATCAGTGTCAGCTATATGAATATGAATGCTTTTGTTTTTTTATAGAAAAATGATTTTATTTTTCTAAAAAAGCAGTGTTGTTGCTCTTTACATCAGAATGTAATACTTATAGAATAAATGTTTTATGATTAATTTTAACATTCATTTTATTTGATGGATTTGCATTATTCCGCATTAATCTAAATGCGTATGCTTTTTAGTGTAAGGTTTATTTTTTGTGATCACATTCGTTATTCACATACCAAAATGGTTGCTTTACTATCCTCTAAATACCATAGCTGTAGATTAAAGGGAAACCCACACCCTACTTTATTAGTATCAGATTAAAAGTATGTTTTCAACTGTATGGTGCTGTTTTCTTTTATAACCCCTTCTGGACAAAGGCATATTTACACTTCAGGATGGCAGCATTTTCGGCTATGTTCTTGTTCAACCATAATTTCGCTCTTTCCCATTTAGTATACCCACTAAGTGCTCTTTAGAAGGCAACAGTACACCATAACTACATATCCTATATTGGGTCTTTTCAGACCCCAGTCATTTCTTTTGAAACTGGGGAAACTCTTGTGATGTCATGATGACATAACTAGAGGTGTTTTCTTATGCTTCCATAGGCCATTGTATGTTTTTTTAGATTGATAAACTGTTCACTGCAACTTACCTACGAACATCCATGCTCACACACAAATACAATTATACATCCATGCTCACAAACAAACACAATTATACATCCATGCTGTGCAGGATATGCTCCTGTCTCCCTGTGCTTTTAAAATAGTTTAGAAAGAGCCCTTCCAACTCACTTACATATGAGCTACTTAATGACAAGTACATTTTTTTACATCCAGCCATTGAAGCAGACCTTTTAATATTCATGGTACATTCATTTGATTAGCACATTAGGTACTATGAATGATTTCATTAAATTCTTAGACAAATATAGAACATATCAAGGATCCATTAAAAGTTGCAACCTTGTGTGACTCTAAATGTACAAAGCCAGAATCTGATTTGAATTAAAACTCAGAAGCATACTAAGGTCAATATGAGTGTGATCCATAGCTTTTCAGAACAGTAGTAACAAAGAAGAATGCAAGGAGAAGCAAAATCAATGCCATCACCGGTGATAGAATGATGGAATATAGGCACGGCACATGCTTTCATGTTTTCACATGCTTTCACTGCTTTAACTTTGTATCAAAACATCATTGCAATAACATTATACTAACAATGAGCATTTCATTAAATGAGTAAGTCATTTAATTATTTTACTACATGAACTATGAAAATGCAAAATTATTTTTGAGCTCCGCAATTAAAATATTGTCTGAACATCTAAGAAGGTGATAATATAGATTATAAATATTTTCACACATATTAAAATCTATAGTTACAGCATATTTTTTTAAATTAACTTTTTGTTCTTGAAATTCTTTTGCCATTTAAAAAAGAATTATCTTGACGTATCCTGCAGGGTTTTAGTTTTGAGTGTGAAATAACGGAGAAATTACACTAGGGGGAGATGTTAACCAACTCTAAAAAGAAATGGTTCAATTGCTACACTTAAATGAATTAAAAACACAAGATTTTTTCAGAGACTTTTCAGGAATACTGCACTATAGTTGTGATCAGTTGTAAAGGCTTTTTTCAGCTGGATAATATGAAGCATGAACATCCTTAACACATTCTGATTTGTGTTGTTTTTGTAGAGTTTATGAGCTGCTTAAATTAAGCACCAGAGCTGTGGGTAAAACTATGGGATTCCTAAAACAATTAAAGCCTAATTGTAGTTGTTATGGAATTGCAATAAAAAAAACAACAAATCAAAGAGTGACTTTTTATAAGGATAGCAGGTGGACTTCAGATTGAGAATAATTAACTGTGCTAAATTGTAACTTTTTATATTAATTTGATATCTTTTAATGGGCATTTTTAACTGACAGTAACATCTTAGGTCTGTTTTTTTGGACATGCCAGGAGAAGACGTATAAACAAACAAAAATTACTATTTCTGATCCGTGGTGACCAATCATGCTTTGGCAATAAATGATGTATGTATGATGAGTATCATAGAAGTTACTTGTCATTTACCGTGTTTACACATTACCCATAAAAAATATAAATTCATCTAACCAATTTAAATTATTTATAGATTATGTATTCTAATCCCAAGTGCTAGGGCTCAGGAAAGTCTATGACTGAATCAGTTAGAAATTCCAGTCTTTAGTAGAATTTTAGTATTCCATACCATACTAAAAGAAATTCCTTGTGGCATCTTGTTTGGATTGTTGCACCTCCCTACTAGCTTGTCTGTCTATTTCCAATCCAGTTCCTCCTCAAAAATCTCCGGTTTATTTATTTTTTTGCTCCCTGACTACGCCAATCCCTCCACTGGCTCCCTGTAAGTGAATGGGAATGAAATTTTTATCCCCCACCTTTATCTACAAAGCCCTTAACAATGGTGCCCCACTTAACTGTCCTCAATGCTCTGGCTATGAATTACCTGTTCTGTTCCTATTCTTTTCTCTTCAACCAGCATTCTAAAAGAACCATCTGTTCTCCCCACCTCCAAGATATTCATGACCTCAACCTCCTAATAGATTTTCATACAACTTTAGCGTCCATCACAGTTTCATTGCATATTCAAGTGGGGAAATTTCCATTATTCCCTGGTGCAACATGTGATAACTCAGTTTAAAAGAAAGACAATTTTGATAATGAAAGTAGGAAAGAAAAGGAAAACAAAATTGCAGTAAATATATATATTGTTCATAATAGCAGTACCACTTCTGTAGGTTATATCTTGAGTTGGAAGATTACTCCTTTAACATTCAAAACCAAGGTCACAGATCCAGGAGCATGCTTTTGTGAGTCATGCTTTTTTCAATACTAAACACCTCTTTTATATATTTTTACTGTAAATATATACACATTGCCACAGGGTATAAACCATCACTAACTGTTCATCAAAGCCACTGTTGCGTTATGTTGATGCTTTACCCAAAACAAAATTGAAAACACATGCCAAAGATGACCTTCTCTATACTTAATGATTAGCAGAAGTGCAGGTAGAAGGCTATGGTGGCTGAGACAGTGCAACTATAACTGTTACACATTATTTCAGTTGTCAAAACAGTGGTATAAATTGAAATAAGAAATGAGCAATTTTTTTTAGTCACTGCATTACAATTAACGCAGCAGGTACATTAATAAAATATTTAACCTGTAAATGTCAGGCTATATGAAAAGGAATATTGTTCATACAGACTTGAGTCAATGTTGGGTGTTCGGACTTTTGCTATAGCATACATCTTTTTCTTCTCCTTTGTTAAGTGATTCACTTGCTTTAACAGAAGTTATAGTGAAAATAAACACTTGATATTATTTGTTAAGTATAAATATTTGCGTTACTTTTTAAAGCACACTTTAGTACAACTTTCCTATTTCTGGTTGATGTTTGCTCAGAAACAATTCTTATACGTGCAAGAATTAAAGGTACCATATCGCCATAGTCTTTTTATATAGCTTTAAATAGCATTGCCTAGGAGATGGACCAATTGGTATGTACTGCATTTTACATCCTAGCTTGAATACATTTTACTTTCTTAAAGGTAACTACTGTATGTAATAATATTTCCATAACAATGGTTATCGTCGATGTCTTTTAATTCATTGTCTTGCATTTGCTTCCATTATACTTTATGCTCTAATCTAAAACTCAGCAGTTGACACCCAAACATAGGGCAATGAGTATTCTAGACACTCTTTTTAAAATTTTTGTCCGTATCCTCTCTGTTACAAAACATTGTCATATGCTTTAATTAGGTAATCAGTTTACTAATGGCTTCCAGTAACCAAACTAGAGGGAAGTGCGAGTTAAAAAAACAGTGCAGAAACTTTATCAAAACCCATGCACCGCTACTCTAGAAGCAATAATTCCACCTGGGTCACTGGGTACAGTTTTTTCAAACATTTAAGAATTAACGAGATTGTAGCTTTGTAATATATGATTTACAACCTATTTCTGTCAACAACTAATTTGGATTGTGTATTTCTGAGCTTTTATTAAACGTGCTACCAACCCATATGTTCATCTACACCTGCAGCCAACAATATTTGGGGCCTTTCTTGAATGAAAAATGAAACAATATATCCCTACGGTTAAGATGGCTTTGCCACCTTCCCTCAATTAATAAAGGTAAAGTAGCCAGCGCCATTAGGTATCAAATTTCAACAACATCCCACTTGGAACATTCACAATAATTGTGGGTGTATGCAGTGATAGGCTACTTATACCATATGGTAGATCTGGGCATATATATATATATATATATATATATATATATATATATATATATATATATATATATATATATGTTTAATGTACAGTATATATGTTATGTATACATTTACTAGATTGTCTAAATCTAATGCATTGCATAATCCACATTCTACAATAACAATTTTTTATCCCAGAAGATTTCAAATTGGACGCAATCTTTGAAAATGAACTGCAACAATATAATGACCTAGTTAAACCAAGAGTCTTCAGTTGGGTGGAATAGAAAGTATACCCCCTTCGAATTCTGTGGTTTTACATATTAGGACATAATAACAAACATCTGTTCCTTAGCATGTCTAAAATTAGGTAATCAGATGAACAACACATAGCATATTACACTGTATATGAAAAATAAAGCTAAAATGAAGAAGCCATATGTGAAAAACTAAGTACACTTTTACTGCTTCCATATGAATTAAGATGCTAAGACAGGTGCTGCTCATAAAATGCCTTTGATTAATTGATCATCAGCATGTGTGACCATCTCTAGAAGAGCCAAGGTTTTAGCAGTTTGCTGGTCTGGAACATTCAGATTTGCGTTAACACAATGTCAAGACATCAGCAATGATCTTAGAAAAGCAATTGTTGTTGCCCATCAATCTGGGAAGGGTTATAAATCCGTCATTGTGCAGTGTGAAAGATTTTTAAAAAGTGTAAAGGATTTAAGACAGTTGCCAGTTATATCCCAGACTCTAGAGGCCTCACTTAGCATGTTAAATGTTAAAAGTTCATGACAGTAGAATTAGAAAAAAACTGAACTATGGTTTGTTTAAAAGTGTTGCCAGGAGCAAGCCTCTTCTCTCTAAAAACAACATGGTCGCACTGCTAATTTTTGCAAAATTGCTTCTGAACATACCACAAGACTTCTGGAACAATGTCCATTGGACAGATGAGTCCAAAGTAGAGATGTTTGGCCATAATGCATAGCACCACGTTTGGCGAAAACGAAACACAATATATCAGCATAAACACCTCATACCAACTGTCAAGCACGGTGGTGGAGGGGTGATAATTTGTTCTTGTTTTGCAGACACAGGACCTAGGTACTTTGCAGTCATTGAGTTGACTGTGAGTACTCTAACAAAATGATTACAAGTTATTGCTGCTAAAGGGTGTTCTATAAGATATTGAATCATAAGGTATATGTTTTTTCATACATGACTTCTTAATTTTGGCTTTATTATTCATTAATCATGGCACAGTGTAATATGCCATGTGGTGTTGTTCATCTGAGGTTGCATTTACCTAATTTTTTGACCCGAAGGAACAGATGATATGTCCTGATACGTAAAACCATAGAATTTTAAGAGAGTGTACTTTCTTTTTCACACAACGGTATTTTAGCTTCTATGAATGGGTGGTAGGGCCTTAAAAATGTTCATGTATCTGTAGGCTATGTAAGGTACAGGTCATGCTGTGTTTTTATAGAATCAGACGATGTGTCACAACATTGATATTTGCATTAAAGATCCTCCAATCTACTTGCATACTTATGACAAGATCAAAAGCCATTTGAAACTAGTCACAAGACATCCAGAAATGCAGCGTGTTCAGAGAATTACTTCTCAAAGCCAGGTCATATAAATATAACATTGCAAAGTCTGTTGGAATTAGTCTTCCAAAATCATTCAGTATTCCTTAATTTAAATGTGATAGGTTCACAACATAAATAGCTTGAAGAAGAGAATGGAGAGAGGAGGAAGAATAAAACATTTAAATACATAAAGGAATTCTACAAAAAACAAGAGTGAAATATATTTCAAAAGAGGAGAAACATCATGATTAGGTCTACATGCTAGAAGGTCCAAGGCTTAGATGCAATGTAAGGAGGTTTTACCTCACTGAGAGCAGAAATGGTTGAGGCTAGTGCAGTAAGGAAATTTAAACATGTATGGGATAAACCAAAGTGGATCTTGAATATAAGTGTTTAATACAGCAGGGATATACTAACTGAGCGGATAAAACTGGTATAAATGTTCTTATCTAATGTAAGATTCTATGCTTCTGCAAGAAATATGCACTTAATGCACACAACACTCTAAAAGGTCAATTAAATTTCAGATTAAGACATTATTGTCTAACATCGCAATATGTAGTACCAACCCAAGGTAAGCTTCTCCACTATGAAGGGCTGAATTAAACTACAGATTTTGCAGTCCCGGATCTACCTTTCTTGCGGGAGACACCAATTGGGGTTGGCCATGCATTATGCAGGCATTGCAGGAGAATGAAAATTACCTTAATTAAAGATAATGAGTTTTATTTGCCATATAAAACACAACAGCTTTATTAACACCTTAATTTGAACCTTGTAAAACACACAATAAACATGTCTGTCTTAGTTATTCAATTTGCATTTATTAATAACAATTTGTCGCTTAGAAGTATTGGTCCCATTGCGTAAAATGAATGTTTATATATGTGTGACATAACGCTCAAAAGTGATATAATATAATAAATAATAATCATAATATAATGAAAATTATATCAAATTGATTATTTTATTATTCAGAGACCCAACGGTAAATAACCCCTTAACCACATTTTGTCAGCCTAGACACTTAGGTAAACATGTTTCAGTATTTCACTCAAGAATTTAAATCTCCACTGGATTGAGATCTTCATTTCACAGCAGGTGCTCTCACAAGACATAATAGTTTGAGAGAAACACACACTTCTCATTGATCATGTTCTTATCTGCTAATTAGAATCCTTTTGTTAACACCAAAGTACCATCTCAACCCTCCAGCACAGACATCTACATATCACAAATGCCAAACTACAAGATTGATGCAGACAGCACAACAGGTTGTATCAAAGGAATAAGCAGAGCTTAGTTGTGTGTATACAGGAACACACACAACAATTATCTGTCAAATAAACACATCTTGGCAGACATCAGGTAGTCTGACTGCAATCATCGAGATGGCACAGAGGTATTGCATTTGCATCATTTTTTTGTCAGAGTAAATTAGCTTAGCATTCTAAACCTTATTTAATAAAACAGATGTACATGTTTTGTGCTTTACTTATATAATTCTCCACTTTCTACCCAATAAAGAATATGTACACTATATACACACACATAAACCCTATTACACATAATGTATATGGCAAATATGTATATAATGTATTTTAACAAATTTATTTTAGTAGATATTAGTAGAAATATAGCTGTACCATTCCAGATTATTTGCTGCATATGCGTTTTAGAAGCCATAAAAGCGAAATGTCCTTTAATTAATTAATTAATATTGCTTAATTAGTTACTATAGCAGCCATTTTTTCAAGGTCATTGATTGGCTTCACATTTAAAGTAATAACCCTGTTTGATATATAACTAACTCATACTGGAGGACAGGACTTTACAGGTATTGGTCAGCAGCATGTGAAATGGATATGTGTCCTGGTAAAAAATCACTAGGGGGCATACTTGTGCACTGAGTAAACAGATGACTGTCCCCAAGAGAGCTATGGAGGATCCTTGTGCTGCAGGATACCTTAACATGGTCTTGCAAACAATGGATTGAACATTTCTGTCTTTCATCAATGCACTAAAACTCTAACTATATTTTTAAATATATGAGAACATTTACTAAACTGTAGTGAGAATGACAATGTCCATACTGCCATTTTCCAGTCGAGCCATTAAGTGGTATACTATTATTAGTGCCATACAAAGGCAACACTTAATGAATCCTAATATAAAATTTGTTAGCACAATGTAAAAATTTTAAGCACATACTGTGCCATTAGCAATTTTTCATGACGGCAACACTTATTATTACAATAAGGCATCTAATGCATGTTTTGTCTGAAAAATCATCTACAAACCATGGTACAAGGGAAGATGGGCAATGGGCAGGCAAGAAATCCCCCTTCTGCTGCTCACATTTTAAAGTTTGGGGTTTATTGTAAAGCTTTAGTATATTTTTGTTGCAATCCCCTATACAGCCACCAGGGTATTAAAGTTATTTAAGAATAATCTACAAATTTCTTAATCCTTTCTGTGTTCCTTTTATATATGTTATACATTGCCTTTCTGTTAATATGTTGTACTATATAGTATACATAAAGACTGTTGTCTTCAAAATGTGCTCTAGGATGACTTGGCAATAAATACCTCTCCTGCCAAGGCCAATTACTGGCCTGTGATTCACAATAACAAGACTTGCCATAAAAAATTTAATGACCTTTTTTTAATACCCGATCAATTGCTTTGTACCAGTTTGGGGATTCAAACACTTTGGTTATCGCTAGGATAGCATCATTGGTAAGTATTAATGTGATAAGAATACAAAGATATACATATATTTTTTGTTTTTATTAAAGTTATTACTTGAATAGAGGATTATTCATTTGCAAATAATTAAGGGTTTTATTTTACGAATTGTAGGCATGCATTAAGGAGGAAACTGAATTCATTTGTACTTTAAACCTGATCCTCTGTCTAAAATGCAAATCTAGATCTGGTAGACTATGGCAGTTAGAAATTAATCTAATTTTGCATCACAATCCAGGAAATAAAAGCAATTTGAAATTTATCAATTTTTGATTATAGTTTTGCAAAGATTTACTGCAAACTAAGGCATTCTCAAAGATAAGCTGATTTTTGATCTGTATCACATTTTATAAAGCCATTAAACTCTGTACTAAATCAAACATGAATTCATAAACAAACATAAATGTTCTGCAATGAGTAAAATAAATTAGGAATAGTAAATGTTTTACTTTTCATATGCTGCGTTTTTACTGGTGAGTCTAAAACATCAGAAGTAGTGGCGAATGTGTAAATAACTTGTTTGTAGGTGTTCATGGAATTGTATCAAAATGCAATGCACACGCTCTGTAAAATAAAAACTCTTTGTCCCTTGCCTTTTTTTTTTTTTTTTTGCAAAACAGACGTCTTTTGTATACAACTATAAAGTTTTACTGTGTTAAACCATTGTTGCCTTTGAATTATTGGAACATTTTTTATCCAAATATCTTGGTATCATTTACACCATTTTTAAAACACTGAATTTTATTGTGAGTACAGCTCTCACTTCAAGTCAGTTTACTACACAATTATAGTATTTTTTTGTTACAGAACTAGAAAAAAAATATTCCATTCATTTGAAAGATAAACACTCATAAATTTCAAACTGGCTTATGAGCTGACAGCATTCCAAAAAGGGATATCACAGATCTCCAGCCAGTCAGTGTAAGCTGGGCGGAGCATATTCTGAAACCTAAACACTGACAGGTGTATAAGTACTACTGAGGAAGGGCTGGAGTAATACACCTGTTTCAAGACAGGAGCATAGGTGCATCTTGCTCTGTAATCTGTTATTCCTGTAATATGAGTACCTTTGATCCCCAGGCACCTTCTCCACCTCGCTGTGGGCCACAGTTTCCAAATATTGGCCAGGAACCTCCAGAAATGAATATCTACTGCGAAAGTATCTTCCATCCACAGACTATGCCAAGTCCTCAACGACCTTCAAACTTTGAAACCGGTGACTACAGCACCACAGCAAATCCTTATCTTTGGCTGAATGGACAATCTATGACACCACCCCCATACCTACCAGGATCCAATTCCAGCCCCTTCATGCCTCAGTCATATGGGATGCAAAGACAGCTCTTGCCTAACATGCATGGTTTGGGGGGTTCAGAATTGGGGTGGCTTCCCATTCCTTCTCAAGAAGAACTAATGAAACTAGTAAGGCCACCATATTCCTACTCTGCTCTGATAGCCATGGCAATTCACGGAGCACCAGATAAAAGGCTAACGCTCAGCCAGATCTACCAATATGTAGCAGATAACTTTCCATTCTACAACAAAAGCAAAGCTGGATGGCAGAATTCAATTCGACACAATCTCTCCCTTAACGATTGCTTCAAGAAAGTTCCAAGGGATGAAGATGATCCAGGTAAATATTTATTTTATAATTGTAAAGATAAAGTGTCAGTAAAACCATGTCTGCTATAGACTTTTCTGAAAGCTATTAATACCATAGCTAGGAATCTTACAAGTCTTCAAAATGTAATTGATCAAAATCTATGCTTAAGGTGTGTTATGTAGTGTTAACGCATTTCAACAGGAAAAGGAAATATAAGCAAATATATATATATTCTGTCGAGTCATGTATTTTACCTAAACCGAGAACTGTTTTTGTTCAGGAAGTCCTTAAACTTTTATTTTTCTTCTACAGTACATAATTCCCCCCCCCCCATTTTTGCTAGCCCATGTCACAACTAAACATTGAAAACTGTTTGTCTCTGCCAAAAAAATCCTGCAAAATGTCGATGACTTGCTAAATATGTAAAAACACCTACTAAACATAATGTTTTATTGTCATAGGAAAAGGAAATTACTGGACATTGGATCCTAACTGTGAGAAGATGTTTGACAATGGTAACTTCCGCAGAAAGAGAAAAAGAAAGTCTGATGTGAATCCTAATGGACAGCTAGCTTCTGACAAATCTGAAGGCAGCCCACTGTCTGACAGCCAAAAGCACGAGGAGCATCAAGGTTTATTGGAAAGTTCATCAGGAGCAGATGACTCTGAAAAGAGATCGTCTCCACCTACAATAACACCATGCTTAAATAACTTTCTTACTAGCATGACTGCTTATGTTAACAGTGCAAATTCAGTAAGTAGGTCTGTTCCACTTGGACTCGGCAATGACACATCAGATAAAATGGGACAAAATATGGTTGGTTTCAATTCATATTCTCCCCTGTCAAACCTACAAAGCCATGGTGGGTCAGACTGGCCTTCTACAGTATCATCAAATCCTTTTGGGTACAGCAGCTCTGTTCTTAATCAGTTCAATACCCATTTCTACAATAGTATCAGTACAAATACATCACTTTACAACAGAGACGGCACAGAAGTATAAATATCAACTTTAACACTGTAATGTTCTAGTTTAAATAAAACGGTACACCTTCTTGGTACATAAAGGGTTAATCTATTTTCTCCAGGATAGGAGACATTTTTGCTGCAAGTATATTGTGTGAATGAGGAATAAGTTATAACTTGATCTCTTCCGCAAACCTACTAAGTTTATTTCTTGTGGCATTTTGTGACCTAAATGTAACTGTAAAAATATATTATGGAGGCCGTGGCTAGAATTATTCTGTTTTACAATGTAATATTTTTGGAAAGTATAGAAATGTTACATATGTTTTGCAAGTTAGCAAAACAAATTTGCATTAATATTATACAGGTTGTAAAAAAAATGATGTTTTGCTTTATGAATATAAATTTTCTTAGGAACAGCGCTTTTTAGAAATTGACTATGTATTTATAAGTGTTTACTATTTTTAAACTGTTATGCATTATGGGGTGTAAAAACTTGTGGGGCTTGCACACATATTTTCCATAACTTGCTGAGTATTTTGTATATGTTACAGCTGAATTCACTGTGAGGGTAAACTGTGGGGTTTTTTTAATAAAAGACAGAAAGAAGTCATTGTTGTTTTTTTCTTACTATTGAATTTTATTACAATCATGTTTATACAAATGAAATAGCAGTAATTTGAGAGTAGTGCTTTGGAATATAGCATGCAAATTTCTGTATATCTAATTAATTGCATAACTGCGCATCACAATATACACTTACTAAAAATGCCAAGGCAGGGCTTAAACACTTTAAAATAATCCAGTCTACAAAGGAAAAAACACACTACCTCAAAGACCTATAGTTTAGCAATTACACCCAGCTACTTAATAAATAATACATTTAACAGGTACACATTCTAGATCTCTTACTAAAAAATCCCCAGTGGTTTCAATGCATTAACTTTACTAAACTGGTACCATTAGCAGTGGAATAAAACAGTCACATTCAGCTAGCTTTTGAAAAGATTTTATGATTAAGCACCTAAGAAAGAAAAATAGCATACGTGTAGCTATCGTGAATCTAAGTCAAGACCAAAGGCTAATTAAAGTCCTACATCAGCAAAAAAACAATTGGTAGACTAGATAGACCGAAAGGTTTTTATCTGCCGTCTTCCTTAAACCCATAAATGATCAAATTAAATCTGGACTTTTATTTTTACTTAACTTCATCTTTAACCTGTTCTACACTTCATTTCTATTGGGTATTGAGGAAAGGAGTTTGATCATATATTAAACTGTTAAGGATCATAAAATACAAGGCCACTAAGTGTCATCAGTTACATACTTCATTACATGTTGCTATGTGTCAGGCTGTATCTTAGTCTTCCTTTGAGGTTAAGGCAAAGTTCTACAAGTGTCTACTACATATAAAATAGTTTAAGCTTTTCTCTATTAAGTAGTCTTGCTACTAGCACTTCCTCCAGTAACAAGAACCAAACACACTGCAATGTAAGCATATCCAGTAGACCCTGTAGCTGCATTTTTCCTACCATGTTGTTCTTGGCTAATATTAATTGCATTCAGATGGTAAAATCGCTGAGATACTTGCAGGACTCATAAACATGCCATTTTGGCAGCAAGAGGAGATTTAACTATTTCCTGTCCAAAAGACCACGAAACCGCTTCCAACCATTCATTGTTATAGTCTCTATTAGGTTTTAAATGTTTGCTCATTCACAGACAACGACTTGGCTATGTTATTAAACCTAAAGGTATCCAAACCGGGAAACACCTGGCATTAAATAACAGGACATGTGTATTATGTGTGCGTACAAAGCAGGCACTCCAGTCTCTGCAGCTCAACTCTATATTTTCTGATTAAATGGAAAAACAAGCTATTGAGGTACATTAAAAGCGAAGGACAGAGGGACACAATTTTTTCAAAAGATTTAGGAACGTAGTAAAAGTAATTTTTTTTAAGGAACCAACATTTTCGAACTAGTGCAGCAGTGGTTCCGGGCAAAGTGAGACCTGCTTTAAAGTAAATAAATTCCAAATTATAATAATAATATTTTAATAAAGAGAGGGATGAAACAAAAGCTAGGGTAACAAGCTGAGACTCAAGAGAGGGGGATCGGAATGTTTGGGAGGAGAGAGGGAGAGGACTAGCTAGAAGAGGAGAGAGTAGAAAAGACAGCAGAAGGGCTAAAACTTGAAGAAGATTGGAGAAGAAGTAAGGGGGAAAACAATGCAGGAGACAGCAAGAGAAAGTTCTGCCGCCGCAGGTCACCTGTGTTCTTCCTGCACTATATTTCTGTCCAATTTCATTTTCCTTCCAATGAGACTATTTTTTCAGTATTCCTAGTTATTCCTTGTTCTCCAAATATAAGTTTACCTGAGTGTTTAGTTACATTTACAGAAACAGTACAAACATAGATAAAGTTAACTGTTTTTTTAACAGAGGTATGACTGCATTTTTAACTGAGTGTCCCAATCTACCAGCATGATGCCTTACGCTGCGGAATGCATAGTGGTATACATAAGTTGTCATTTATGAAAACACCCACATTCTATTTAACCCTATGTTTGCCATAGGCAATATATTTAACCTTATGCTTTTCAGATAATTTTTTTCATGTCAATGTCATTTGTGTTATACCATATATTTTAGGTATAACTCTCATGTCCACTTTCTAACTTGACTGCAATACATCATATGTTTTAACCAGTTCCAGTCCAAAAGTATCTTTATGTAAAGAATGTTGTTTTTTTAAAAAAATAAACGGAATATAACACGGGCCCATTATTATTCAGAATGTTGATGTCATTGATTTTAGGTAGCTTTACTTGACCAAAACAAGTTACTGATTCATTGACACATGCTTATCGCCACAACCATTTTTACACAACACTCGTTGTTGTACATGATGAGTAAAATAGCTTGCTCTTTTTAGGAGCAGATTGATTTGTTTCCATGTGTGCACATTGCATTTGTTTATCACTGAATCCATATATATCCAAGGCAGTTAAAACTTTTTTTAATGCCGTTATAGACTGATATACTCTTGTGAGAACATTTTTAATCTTTTCAAATTGTTAGGGGATGGGTGGGCTGTCACCTGATGATCCAAGGGCAATGCACAGCAAATTACAGCTCACCTTCTGTATTGGATAACTCCCCCCACCCCAAACTGTTTCCTACATGTGCCAATCTACACCCCCACTTTTCAATGTCAGTCTGTAGTCCTGCTTGCATATAGTACAAGTTATCCCCGCTCTTGTGGTTCAGCCCAATGTTAAACATCACATTAGGTGAGACCTGCTTGAACCAATCTGACTGGCCTTACTTGAAAAACTTGAACCAGCTTGGGGGCAATTACTCTCTTCCCTCCCCCATTCCAGTCAAATTGGGGAAAAGTAGGGAAACTTTTAGTTTGCATTGTACTCTTATTTGCTTCTATGCTGTTAATAATATACCAAGTATATATAAGTCTAGTGAAAGAGTGACCTATATGCAGATATTCTGTCCTTCCATTATAAATGAGATTTATTTGGAATGGACACAAAAGGGACAATATATGAATAGTCATTTTTATTTCCTTAGTCAAAGCAGCCCATTTATAACACTACTTGATTAGGTTGTGAATCTGGTTTATAGATAATTCTAAACTAAATTTACTAGTCATGGTCAACTGCATGTATATCTATATATGACTGTAGTAGTCAAACTAAGTAATCTATACTAAACTATAGTAGTATTACTTAAATGCATTTCTGAATAAAAATATAATTACAGAACATCTTTATTTTTTTTGTTTGGCAGTGACTGAATAAAACAATCAAACTGGCCATTGTGCTCGCTTTTTGAATAGTTTCTTTGTGGCTTAGTAGGCATATCTTTCAAATATTACACAAACACATTACTTCCTTCCACTTTTTATGCCAAGTCTATTGTGTCAACATTTAAAATGACTGTATATAATAAGTGTTTAAAATAAATATAGTATTCAAATGCAAAAAATAATACCCAAGTTAAGTTTCTCTTCAGTTTGAGTTTAAGGTTCCTGGAACCTCAACGTACGGTCTACCTGCTATTCTGCTCTCATTCAGTTATGTTAATAGAAACTGTCTTTTATATATCATTAATCCGTTATTGAAAACTATTCCATATAAAACCTATTTGCTTATTGCGTATCACTAACAGTAGCGGTAAAAGTACCTGAACGCAAATAAAGAACATTCTTAATAATTACACTATATTGGAATAAAATAACACCTCATTATACTACTGGCTCTAGGTGTAGTATCACTGGAGCTTTCTCATCCTTTGCCATGTGTAGTGCAGATTATTCTTTTATTCTTATATCTATTAAAATTGTCATCGTTTTTATTTTCAAGTAACCAATACATTTTCAGTGAAGGTTATGTTTGCTTCTGAATCTTTGACTACTGGTCTTTAAGTGTCAAGAAAAAGCAGTGAGTAGGAAAACCAGTAGCTTCATCACAACCATTAGCGCAAGCACCTACAGTATCAGGCTCGGGTGTAAAGTGTGAATTACCAATAGTGTTGAAAGTTTCAAAAAGATGCCTTCAGCAAGGCACAAGGAGCAAGGGCAATTGCAAAATTATTATTTTAAATAAAGTGTAATGAAAGTACCTTGAAAGCTTATCTTCTCTACTAGAAACTATCATAGCAGAAAGCTGCTTTCCAGCTTTTATCAAACCAAAATACACATTTTATGCAAATTTTGAGCCATCAACAACTGGAGATAGGCATGGATTTACTTTGAGGTGCCTCTATGGTTTTAAGAATAAGAATCAAAATACATTTATGGATGTACTAGCTACATTATCATGGTATTACTTATACACAAAGTAGGGGATGCAATACATATGCCCACATTTTTCAATATATATTATATTTAGGGAACTCAATTATATTTTAGTGAAATTCTCTTTCCATTCACCATATCCATTCATCATGTTAAAATAACTTTTCTGGGTGCCGTGAATAATGTCCAGTTCTGCTGAACCACCACTACTTATATATCCACAAAGACAAGAATAGTTACATGTACTCTATGTTTTTGTGTATATCCACCATGTTTCTATATAGCAGCACAACAGCAAATCTGCATGCAAAGGTTTTATGGCTATAGCCTCTTTATCAATGAAAGCCATCATTGATAAGCCAAGTACATCACAAAAAAACGGATCCTATAGGGACAGTGACACATCTGGAATTTGGTGACTTAAATTCGGTGATACAGCTACAAAACACACACACAAAGGTAAGACAGAGGGAGGAAAAAGGGGAAAAAAATTCAAAAAATGAAAAAGTTAAAAGTTAACAAATCTCATCAGGGGTACCCTATAGTTTCAAGAGAGATCTCCTGAGTCCCTAAGTGAATCTCTAGTCCTGTCAAAATACTACATGATAACAACAATGGAAAAACAAAAAAGTTAAAAAATAAAGTTTTTTTAAAAGGGTTCACTTAACATATCCTGCCCTTCCCAGTACATTTTAAACCATTTCACTGTTCTCTAATGCAAAGTTATTAAAATTGAAAAGAAATTGAATGTCTAAGGGACTACTGGCTCAACTACAACTTAGGCCGGTGCGACCCCTGCAAACCCTTGTCCCTGTCTCTTCATATCTGTTCAAAATAGTTTTGAAAGTACCCTTCTGACCTGAACTGCTCCGCTCCAGGTTGGAAGGGCTCTTTCAAAACTATTTTGAACCGGCACAGGGAGATAGAGTGTATATACAGGTTAATGAGGGGACCTTACAACATACATTTATGGCCATTAGTATAGTAATTAAAAATGCAAACACTGCCATGACACAAATATTGGCACCCCTTAAAAAATGTCAAATTAGTTTGAAAAGAAAAACTAGAATGTCACTACAGTAAAATTAGTCTAAGCTGTGATAAAGTGCTTAAATGCCTTGAATTAACATATCACTTTTATTCCCTGTCCTTTTTCACAGGAGCGCTGTCTGACAGAAACACTACTATCACCAACGGGTATCTAAACGGCATCCTGGTGGGTTTGCAATGTTATTAAGAAATGTAATGTCTCGGGAACTTGTGGCAGAAACGTCTTTGAAGGTTGGTGCAATTGAAAACCTTTGGAAAGAATTGAAATTTATATATATTGTACATGAAGTGAATAAAAATCAAGGGCGCCAATAATGTTAACCATCAATGTAGCAGTAGCTTGACTGGTCATGTTGAATCACTATGCACAGTGCCCATGGTTTATGACAGTGGTGCTCAACCTCAATGCTTGAGGGCTGCAAACAGGCCGCAGAGTTTTGATATCCCAGTTTGAGCACAAACAGTACATTAAACATTCAGTAAACTTCTTTTCTTTAGGTAAAAATACCCAGGTTTCCCAGACTGTTTGTAGTCCATGAGGCCTGGAGCAGAAGACCTCTGGTCTAGACTGAAGTGTTTGACAGATGTCCCCATAAGCTGCTATTTATGGAAGATTTTGGGCCTCTACCAGCCAGTGTTTAACTTAACATTTAACTGGGGGTGTTAATGACAATGGTACACTCTAAGACACCATTGCTATATATATCCAAAATATGCTCCAGACTGGCCATCTGGCAAATACTCGGTGGGCCGGTGGGCAGATGTACACCACACACACACACCTTTACTTCCACTCCAGCAGCATTGCTGCTGATGTTGCACCAGGAACACACACCATTTTTTTTGGACGGGAAGTGGGGGAGAGAGTAGGGCGTGCTGCAACCACTCCAGCACTGGTTACCTACTATTATGCAATAAAATTAAACTAAACAAATACAGCAGATTTTGGAAATGATTAAAAGAGATAGACAAAACATTTACAAACATGGAAAATAGATTTTAGCCGATGAAGTCTAGACATACAGGCTTAAAAAGGTAGGGAGGGCTCAACTGTAATATTCTTGCTTTGAAGGATGTGAGTGGTGTGATACAAAAGTTAATGGCACAGCAAAACGTTTGTTTAGTTGTAAATGATAGTGGCAGGTGCACAGTCAGTAAAGCAAGCAATCAGATCATTATAATAGCACGGTCCCTATCAGACATACAGCGGACAATCCACACTATATTGCCAAATATGGACACTGAATTAAACTTTTGATGTGGGAGTATGAAAAGGGCAAATACTTAGAATTTTGGAAGTAAATAACAACCTATTGGAAATAGTTGTTATTTCAAATTTTCCTATCTTTAAAAAGAAACTGTCACCTTGCCTGGACCATAACTAAATACAAAATATGTGTTAAGTTTTCAAAGGTGCTGTTTCACCTACTCTGCTGAATTTAACACTTTTGTAGCTATATGCAGTATTAGAATCATTCATTGTGCTGTTTAATGCCCAATAAAGGAAACCCCCCATGAGTTTTAGGGGTCATTTCCCCATGAGAGGCCATATTTTTCCTATAGTTCAGAATACTTATACTTCACTTAAGAAAATCTATATTTTGTTAAGGACAAGGTAAGCTATTAACAGATACTAGATAGATAGGGCAGACCCAACATCCCATCACATGATATAACGGTGAAAAAGTGTGATTACTCAATTACTTCTATAAATGCCAAATTAAATAGTAAAAGCCCACAAAAACTAAAAATTGCCCAGTAACTTTAAAAAAAAGATTTGCTTGTACATACATGTAAATTGCATATGCTGCCAATGTAGGTAACTACACATTATAATGTAGGGTAGGTTATTACATTACAGAAGGATTCTATAGAAACAAAACATCAATTTAAAATATTTACTTAATATTAAGTATTAAGTGAAAACTACACATTACTAGATACATGACAATCTTTTTTCAACCCTGGTTCAAAGATTTTGAGGGTTAGCACTTTCATTACCCTCATTGTTATTGTGGCCGAGGGCAAAGGGAAATGTACTTCACAAAATTACATCAGTCTGTTTTTTTATATTAAAAAGATAAACACATATTTATTATAAGTACTACAGTCTGTTCATTCTTTATTTTTCTATTGTATTTTTTATAAAGCATGGTTATCATGGTAACGAGCAGCCATGCCAAGCTGCATACTTCATGTTCTCATTGCTGCCTAAAGCAATGATGGCTTTTATTTTTCACAAAACGATCAACACCGTTATCTTTCCACATGTTACTGTGTTAACAAGACTTTAAGTCCCACTAGAAATCAATAATAAAGAACCAGAACTTGGATCATGCTATGATTGCAGCGTTATTCGCATACATAATTATACAGTACTGCCCAAAAGTTTTAGGCAGATGTCAAAAACCCCGTAAAGTAAGAAAGTTTTTAGAAATAAACATGTTAATAGTTTATTTTTCTCATTAAAAAAAATGCAAAGTGAGCGAATGGAGGAAAAATCCCTACCTTGGGAACCCTGACAACTCAGTCCATATCGCAAATAAAACACACAATACAATTACTTTTATTCACCTAATATAATTCACCTTACTAATATAGACCAATGTTTTGAGAAGATGTTACTATAATACTAATTTTATTTATATCATTATCATAACTTATTTGTGCTTGTGACCAACTGGAAGCATATTAAAAAATACTTTCTCAAATAAACCTTTTGTGTTACAAAGTTTATACAAAGTTGTCTCACCGCATTAATTTAATTTGCAAGTATTGTTTTTATTTTATTTATATCCTCTCTACAGCAAATAAACCATTTTGCAAAGATTCTCTAGAGGGTGCTGAATAACTAGTACAAATATTAAAAATATAGCAAATTGATGTGCAATTGCTCTATTAAAATTATATATATAAAGGAAAAATAAATCAACATATTTTATACTAGATTTAAGTCTGCAAACTCAAACAAATAAAATAGTTTGGGAATTAGGCCTTGGTATACAATGCAAGAACAATTAATAACAAATTTAAAGAAAGAAAAAAATAAAATTTCAAAAAATAAAAAGATAATAAATCTTGTTATGAAATGTCAAAACATAAAAACAAACCAAACAGAGCAAAGTAAAGGCTACATTAAAATGAAAATGCAAGATACACCCCACCCACCCCATATTAGAGCATTCTCTAATATTCAATACAGAGATTTAAGGTTCAGTATTAAAGGAGCAGCATCATATTCTAGCCTAAACCAACTATGTCTAGGTTCTTAAGAGGCAGAGTCCTAGGATTTGACATCATATCTTACTGCTCAGAAGTTAGGGAAGCTAAAAACTTCACAGTTCTTAGAACAGATCAGACCACCAAACATCATAAATGTATAATTGTTTTTAACCGCTTTGCGACCTTGTTTGTACACAGCATTTTGATTTTTTAGGTGAGGATCAGAAGAGGTTGAGGTACCAGGAAGTGGATCCTGTAGGGATCTGAACACACTCTGAAGGAATCTTTTTTTTTGAATGTTTCCTCCAGAGTAATTTGCCTCATTAACAATGTTTTTTTTTTGTCTTAAAAAGGGAAAAGGGACTAGTAATTCATTCATTCATTTAAAACAACCAGGACACATGCCTTTGCCTATTACAGGACGTTTACACATATGCGTACCTGCTGCATTAGCACATACTAGCACGGCTATTCTGTCCTAGGCAAACTCGTCAATACATTTTTCCACTGCTTTGTTATCAGCAGAAGCTTTAGCATGACAAACCTTTAAAGAATGTATGCCATGTCTTTTCTCAAACTTCCGTAATCATCCTGTTGAATATTCCTTTAATTTTCAGTTGATCATGATAGATCTTGTTTCATGGCCAGCATACAATTAAGTGCTATGTGTCCACTGCGAAGGCCATTCTATCATTACGAAGGCCATTCTATCATTACTTGATCAAGGTCTTCATTTTTAGCTTCATGCAGTGTTTTTCTTTTTTCATTTACTTAATTTCATTTCAGCATAGATCTTCAATAATTTTCCTTCTATTTCTTCAGGTCATATATGGAGGTCTCTCCAACACCCTACTCTACTGCAAAACATTTAACACTTACACTGCTGTCCAGTTTCTGCAGTCTTCACTTTCTCTGCTATCGACAAATATAAAAGCTTCCTTTTTTTTTATAACTGTTATTCGTGTCTATAGGTGTATCTGCAGGCCTTGATGCAATTGTTACAAAATGTAAGCAAAATACCTGTAGGTCTTAGTCTTGGCCTAATGTGAAATCATGCCTCTGCATGTGCTATTACCTGTATAAATAAAAAAATAACACAATTTTTATTAAATAACAGGACAGGAAGTATTTTCAATTGATGGTCTGCATTGTACATTTTATCTATATATCATGTACGGAGACTTCTTTTAAAAAAAAATCATGTCTGCATTTTAACATAAATAACTTGAAACAGCTCCTGCAGACTATTTCTGGAAGGTTATGCATTGCTCCTTGACTTCTATCCTTTTTAGTGGTCTAGCACTTTTACCAGTCTTGCATGCCAATGGTAGAGATTGGCTTTTTATAGATACCTAATCAAAAAACCATATACAAAATTGAACTTGCGAAATTGTGATATTTTGCATCTTACTGTGATTTCATATAACACACGGCCATTTAATTTAGATTCAGGGCGGGCTTGGGGGCAATTGCCCCACCGGCCCAGCCTGCGCCGACTGCGTTCCTCAAATTGGGGAAGAGGGTATGCTCAGAGGCTAAGCCTTTTTGCTACAGTTCACCAGGAAGAAAGAAGGCAGAAGAAAAAGAAGAAGCAAGAGAAAAAAAACACAGCTTTGGGAAAGCAGACGTGGATACGGAAGTGTCCAGTAGAGAAGGTAGGGATACATTGATAGAAAGCATGAATAAGAGTTTGCTAATTTCTTCTGAAAGGTCAGGAAACGAAATTCATTATCTGAAAACCGTATTTATTAGACTTGTGCATTCTTATTTGGGCGAACATAAAAACGAACACAAAATGTGCATTTTCGTTGTTCACCCGGATATCGAACATATGAACATGGCAGCCGCAAAACGTAAGTGAAGACGAAGACACACAACACGAAGAATCTTCGTGTTCATCTTTGTTTACTAATCTCCCTGGTCCCTTGCTCATCTAGCCTACCTGAACTACGCAGCATCCCAGGGGTTAACGGGAGTGTAAATCCGTAGGTTCACCGCCAGGAGTTAAAGGGCCGTGCAAACGACTCTATTGGTCGCCTGCAGAGGCCTCCTCTGGCATCCACCTGCTGGTGACCAATAGAGTTGCTCGTACGGACATTTAAAATCCTGGCGCGAAAGCAGCTGCGTAGGGTGAACCTCATTAACCCCGTATTAACACCTTCTAGAAAAAAAAATGTAAAAAAACGAACACGAAGAATGTACACGAATATTTCCCCAAAACAAAAAAAGGAAGAAGCGAATATCCATGGAATACGAAGATTTTTTCCCCCACGAAGGCGAACACGAACAGTTGGCTGGCGCCCAGGTCTAGTATTTATCAGTGTTCCATTATAAGAGACCAGCATTCACGCCAATGTTCCAGTAAGAATACAGTGTACATTTGTAACAATATTTTGTCATGATATATAAATTAACTGTTCCCTTTTGAGAAATCACCTCTGAAACACCCTTAACCCACATTTCTTAGCCACATAAGGTCATCGCTATAGGGACTGAAAACTGAAAAATGTCTATTTTAATACTGAATTGAATAGACAGACAATTTATAATAACTACACAAACATTTTTTTTTTACAATTAATGTGCTTCTTTACCTATTACACCTTGACAGAATAAAGTTATTTGGCAGTAAAATTGTCTACGTGGCACATAGCAACAGGACTTCTGCCAAACTATATCTATTTTAAGTCATATTTTACCATAGCTTGTGATAAGTGTTTCAATAAATGTTTTATTAGAGGAGGCAAAGGTGTCATATAAGTTTCAAATGACTTCAATTGTTCCTGAAACATATTGACAGATTACGTGACTTCTTAAACATGCAGCCACCACACCACTCGACAAATTCAAAAAAGGGGGAATGTGGCTGCTTTTCGAAGGTATGCTTTTATAATGCTATATACGGTCACTTTCATTTTGATATTGTCCATATAATTGTTCAGTGTGTGCCTGTGGATTTGTTTTGTATGGTCAGGCGTGGGTAGTCTGCCCTGTTTGGTTTCTACGTCTCCTTCAAGACTCCATTCCTTAAAACAGGAACAAGAAGATCCAGTCCTTCCATAGACCTTTTTGATAGAGAGAGTAGAAAGGGGTTGCATATCACGTTGGGGAGCCCAGCCTCAGAAGATTTGGGGATACAGTGATTCACTGTGGCTCCTACAAGCATTTTTTTTATTTTACTTCTTTACTTGGGGCTGAAGCAGTTGTGAAGTAATAACTGACCTTTCAGCCAGCAAAGAAGAAGTAATGGCTTTGGCTTTTGCAATCAGGTTCAAATCAGCTTTTACCAGGAGATTAGATTTTTTTAATCACTGGCAACCTATCAGTTTTATTAACATTGGGGATTTGGGTGACAATATTACCACTAATATGGAGCTATTCAAGTGTATGGAATGCAAGTAACAGTTCTTTGCAATATGACTGTAATGGTTTGTCTAGGGATTTAGACAGGGGAGGGCTGGCAGCCTAAGGCCTGGGGGGAAGTCTAGTCTAGTCATTGTGCCACCGAATCAGCCCACCATATACGCTCGTCTTTTCCTGATTTTCTAATGCATATTGATGTAAAGTAATGGGATTGGGAGTACATCGGTACATTAAAATGCTTCCAACTTACGCCTCAATTAGGGATATTGACACTTTACAGGTAAAAATACCTAAGGCTAGCAGCAATTAAACTTTGTATATCAATTTTCCCTGGCCTTAATGAATGACAAGTTGCTGAACTAACCTGATTCATGTATCATGCTCATGTTCATGCGTTTTTTTACATTTAATATCATGCGATTTGGTGCACAGTTTACCTTAAACTTAAACTTAATACTTTGACTTGTCCTTAGGTTTCCCTAGATAAAGCATAAAATATTTCACTAACTATAGCAAAACTTTGAGGCCTCCCATGAGAAAAAGACGTGTCCAGACCACCAGCATTAAAAGATTAAAGATAAATAAATGTATAGCTAATGAGTATTAAACCACTGGTTTTGATGGGGTTGTGGAGAATTTCAGCATCTTATCTTTCTTTACATTCTCTGGCTTGTCATTTACATAAATAGTAAATATATCTAAATTGAATAGGAAAACCATGCCAATAATTTTTTACCTCAGATAGAGTATCTATAAATGTTATTGATGTATGCTTTTACTGCATTTTGCAAATCTGGCTGGATAATTGGACATCCTAAGAAAAAAACCCAATAACAAGCCAATTGTTATAGACATTGAGGTGATAATAAAGTTGTTACGGACAGACTGTAAATCTCTCAGTAGCCATTTCACTGAGTAAACACCTTATCTTCCGCAATGGTTGGAAATTCAAGTACATGATCAAAAGGGAGTGTGCCATCTGTTTACATGTAAACATACGACTTAAACCTACTCTTGGCCTCAAGAAAAGAGACTACACAAAGCATAAGAAAAGGTGCTCTTTGTTTCCATAAGTCAAGTGAAAACATTCTTCCCTTAAGGAGAGTAATTCTCTTGCAAACATTGCTAAATAAAGGTTTAGTAAAAGGAGGCAATGTTTACAGATAATAACTAAACTCAGATTAAGGGGCTCCGCATATTCTCATTCCTGCTAAGGTTTTCTGCCCATTTAACAAAATCTTTCATGCTATTTGATTCTTTTAAACACTGAGATCTAAGTTCCTCCTTAAAGCCTTTGGTAACACAGCTCTTGTTCTCTTGTTATTCTATTTTTTTTTTATTTTCTTAGTTATATATTAAAACTTCTAAGCTCTTTATATTAAAATACATTTCCACAGCATTTATTAAACAAAATGATAGGGCAACCCTTGTCATGGTGCTAAATGTGCAATGCAAACCATATCTATGTTATTCTCTATGCCAATATGCCATACAGTATCTCTCAAAATATTTTGTAATGAAAAGTCTTGACTGTACGTACCAAATTGCTTACATTTTCCTCCACTTTTACTTTATTTTTTTATGTACAAGACCAGACCCCCCCCCCACAAAGAAGATGAAAATGCAGATGGGTCGGCAGAAGTGGTCAGCAGAGAATAAAACATTTAGAGAGCGTGAGAGAGTGAACGAGAATAAGAGTGTAAGAGTATGAGCGAGAGAGTGATGTGACAACAAACATTTTTGTTCCTGAATTAAAATTGCCCCCAAATTTTCAGGCGAACCGAACGGACAGGGAACTGAATTCATTGCCCGAAAACTAATGGGCCAAAAATGAACCAAAAAGCTTGTTCAAATTGTTTTTGGCCTATTTGCACATGTCTAAAACAGTAGTTTTTTTATTGGTATTAGAGAAATAAATGGTGAACCTGATACTTAAAATGTTATTCTAATTGCGGCTAAAGGACACATGCATTTCAAGTCCTGGGGGCTTTTGAACACAGTACTACAATCTAAAGATTGTGTTTGACTGACATGTACATAATAATTACACTCCTGTACATTTTCAACATGAACATGTCTGTGCTGTCTTTTATGCATTCTAAATATTTTATTCTCTCATTTACCAAATGCCAACACTTCATAACACTTTATAGATTAATTGTATACATTATATAGATATAGATTTCATTTGTTGAATACCTCAAAATGAACATTTACAAACACAACATGAAAAATAATATTCAATATTTATAGTTTAAACTAGTACTGATTCAGGCAAAGCAAAGGGCATTGCTGGGTAAAAAAAGTTCTTCTAGAAGGGCAACGGGACTTAGTTCATTGATGTAAAGAAAGAGTGCTTGGAGTATATGTTGCTAACAAGGTTTTTTTGTGTGGAAGGAACTAACCTACTTATCAACTTAAATAAAATCATACTCTAAATGGGCTAACTAGATTTTCATTTTATCTCCTCAAATAAAGGCAGTCTGACATATCTATACACAGACTAATGTGACTTGTACCCTATCAGTCTGTTTTTCCTGACATATATGCTGCCAACAAATACCTTTTAAATTCTTCTGTTTAGTACTGATCCAAACTTTTTTTGAAAGAGTAAAGGGTAAATATCTCAACATGCTAAACCAAACATATCTCCCTGCATGTGATATATTTACTGCCAGTCATCTTGAGTGCTGGCTTGGCAAACGCTGTGGGCAGAGGTCTATTAAGACCCCACACGTGGCAAGTGGTTCTATTGTTTTGAAGTTGGAGCACAGAGGAGGAGGGCAGTTGGAGCAACAGGGCTGCAACATGTATTTGCAATTTTTATGTTATTTGTAATGTTTATATTACTTTAGTATGCTCTCTTCTGTAAAGGACATTAAAATGTCCCTTTGAGACAGTGAAAGCATTTTTCAGCACTTGTCATGTCTTCATTCAATTGTTCAACTCCCACATTTAGGCATTTGTGGAAAATAAGTATACAAATTGCACACACTGTATTCAAATGAAAAAAAAAAACCTCAAATTATAATAATTTACCTTTAGTTGAGAAACACCCCATATGTCTAGGGGTTTTATACACCTGTGGCATTTAGAGGCAAAAGTAGGAAGATGCTTGTTACTTTTTGTGAGCTGCAATTTATTTCTAATTTAGTATTCTGGTACTGTAGCCTTACTAGCTTTCACAGGTTCCAAAAATACCTCACATAACATTTCTGACAAGCAGACAGCCTATGCTTAAAACTGTGGAAATTCCTTTCACTTTCACAGTAATTGGTGTGAGGGCTGTTACACGGGATACTGGATACTAATAACGGAGAAGAGACCAAGCCATCCTCAGACAGGGAATAATATTATTGTTCTTCTTTAAAATAATCTAATAATTAATAATTACATAATAATAATAATAATTCATTTCTAATAAGCATTTTTAGAAAAAGGCACTATTTTGGTCACTCATATAATATATTAACCAATGCCTCTAGCAGATCACAGAAATTTAAGCGGTATGTTGAAGAAAAAGTATGTAGAAAAAAAGCCCTTTGTTCCTAATACTGTACAGTAGAGCAGAGGAAGTGGGACAGCACAAACATGTTGACCATTTGGTTCACTTTTTATGTTCATTATAAATGTGAAATTCTGTATAGCCACACATACATACATCAACAGATATAACGAACATTTAAAATGCAATATAAAGTTGAATGTTCATAAAAGTCAGTAAAAAAGACCTTATCCAATATGACATTACTGCAAACTCCATACAATTGTAAAAAAAACGTTGTAAATAAAGGTAACATTACAAATAGAATGATGCAAGCACCTATTTTTGACAGATTCTATCTCTCTGTTAAGAGCTAACTAATATTCTTTTAACAATTGATAGCTAAACAGCAGGTTGTTGATACCTAATAAAACATTAAGAAAGCTTTCAGTATGTAAACATAGAAACTGAGGTGTGCGTAAAGATCTCACACACAGAAATTTGCTTTTAATATCCTGCATTGGGCCTAATATTGCAAATGTCTACAACTTTCTGCATATTTTGTCTACACCTTCCCAATATAGTTCAGCTTTTGGGTTACTAACTGCATGGCTAAAATAACAACATTCTGCAAATGGTGGCCATGATTAAGCTATTTTTTTGTAAAGTAAGATTGCATTGAAACTCTCCAACCTCATATTCTGCAAATACAAAACCTTGTAGCAAGGGGGCGCTAGAGCAATATGGTTTTGGGGATATTTGAGGTTATTGGCTCTTGGGAGCTCCTGTTTAAGAGTTTCACCCACATCCTTACTACATGTGCAGAGACATTAATTGATAGCATGTTTTTTTAAAACTGCCTCCCACAATAACCTCAGAGAAGTCACAGTAAAATTGCACTGTTCTAACGATGGGACAACATTGACGTCACAAACTAGGAAGCTTTGACATCTAGAATGTGTGGATAATTGTGAGCATATTCCAGATCCTCAAAATTCCACACTTTAATGACACAGATAACTGACATGGAGTCAGATCAATTGAAAGGGTACCAAGCAGGTGGAAATATATTCTGACACATGGCGGATTCAATAGTTTTTAAAAATAATAACAGGGACTTATGACCTGTCTCCTCTTACACCAGCGCCATATCCACACATTTCCAATAGTCATCTTTTTCCAATTGGAATCAGGGTGGCAGTAAAGGACCAAAAGATATTCTGAAAATCATCATGTGGGTCAGTGGAACAAATAAGATACACTTAAGCTGAAATCAAGGACATTTAAAGTTATTCTCCAGAAAGTGTCTTAAACGGGTTCTTAATGTTTCTTTTATAGGTGAAACCTATCCTGCAGACCTCTACTATGAGGCCCACAGAACACTCATGCTCTCAATATTTGAGTGTACTCTTGCTGTTCTCATGATGTAATTTGTTAAGCAATCATTGATGGGCTGTGTACACAGGGGTACGTACAGTACATGTAGCCTATATTTTCTGGCTTTTTGAATATTTGAGGGAGAACTCTTGCTTTTAACATGTTTCTCACCATTGAATTTTCTGTATTGGAGCTTCTGTAATAAGCTGTTTTTAAAATAGCCCTATTTGTTTGCCATAGTTGTCCAGTTAGGTTAGTGGGGCCCTGGGCTTCCTGTTCCTATGAAACTTCTCTAAGAACCCCCTTCTCCAGTTTTGCTCCAGTTGTAGTATTACAAAGTAACGCTCCATCCCAGCATCCTGTAATTACCATAACTTCTTCCTTAGTTCAGGAACAGTTGCTATGGACCCTCTGGAAAGTATTGGCATTGACAGCTGCTCTTTTCACGCTACCTTAAAGGTGGCCTATTTATTTGCTACTATTTCAAAAGTTACAACCTACTATCACCAACATGGGAGAGCTACTGTTAAGTATTGATATATGATCAGAATTCACGCATCATAAAGAATGTATCAGTGACCCACATTAGACTTTTTACTTTTCAGTAATTATCTAGGTTAATACACACAGAAAGGGGAGTGTACCGCATAAAAAGCATGAAAGGTATACACATTCAGATTCTCGGGTTACTGCTAGAATAATAAATATAGAAAACAATGTAATGCTTACTGCCAGGACTGCTATTGAATATTCAACAGCCCCCTACCCCCACCACACCCCATGATACCCTATGGCCTGTATTTCATTACTATTTCATACTCGATAAAGCAGCCAGACTGCTTACTACTAGAGCTTTTCTACAATGTGCAGTATGTGACTACTCATTTCACTCATTACAAAAATATAATTCCTGCACCATGTATACTTTCCCTTGCTCAGTCATGTAGCCCTTTCATCAATGCTTATTTCTAGGGGTTTTCTGAATAGGACCTACTTATGGCACCCATCGAAAGCTCTGCCCTCACGGTAGTTGCCTTGCTTCCATGTATGGTAGGGTCAGACCTGTTTCTAATTTCAAATAAGTTATACCATTTTTTACCCATATTTCACACAGCTGTTTCTCCTAGCTAAGCACGTGAAGTGGATATCATGTTCTAAATGTGATACAGCCATACCACTCCACTTTGTTTTTTTTTCTCTTTGAAATACCACTCCACTTTGTTTTTTTTTTCTCTTTCAAATTACATATATGTACATATTCTGGACATTGTATTTATGTAAAAAAGATATTGCAAAAATCACAATTTTTTTAAGTGAACAAGAGCAATTTAAACTTTCTGTCATGTTCACTGCAGGCTAAAAAAAGTACCACTTTGAGGGAGTTGCATGGCAAGTAAGTTGTCAGTCAAGTTTACGTAATTGTACATTATGGTGACAACCAGTATTTTGTTTAAAAATGCACATATCTTTATGAAGGCAAATTTGTAAAAAAAAACGTGCAGGGTGCAGATCAGCTAAAAAGTGGTTTAAACTGGAAAAAGAATCAGATCAAACCAGAAAACAAGAGATTTTTTTTAAGTTAAATCTCGAATGTGTGCTTTCTAATCATATTCCTAGGTCCAACCTGCTTTGTATTGTTGTGCGCTAATTATTTCAGTGGATCTTTTTAATAAGGAGATTTTTCTTTTTCAATTCTGTTTATTTAGTTTACTACAAAATCGAAGGGGTGTTCATGATGACATCACAGGCTTTTAATATTAATTTTAAATGTTTTATTTATTTTTTATTTGAGAGGAAGGCACCCCCCTTTCTTCTCACTATGATCTCCTTACCTGCTAATCACACAGTGATCATGTAGCAGGACTTTGCAGCTCAGTTTACAGAATAACACTGATGCTGTCCCCAGCAGGAAAATTTGCCTCTCTCTAACCCATGGAGTACTCTAAATAGTTATACGTTACTATTGAATCAATTGCATTTGTGACTATGCATTATCGTGCAGGTATCATCCTTTGTGCTTGTGCAGGGATGTGAATCCTTATTACATAAGTCAGTAAAAGGCGTAAAACTTAAATTAAATTGGGACAGGAGGCAAATATTTGCATTACTTCTTTACTAGAAAAACTCCAGCAGCAAAGAAACAGTTAAAACAGAACAAAAAACAACCAATCAGGAACAGAATAGAGTCCATAAATAACTCCTCAGAACCTCCAACGTCCTATTCTTTGGTGTGCCGAAACAGGTAGCACGATAAAACATCCCCAGGAAAGGAACTCAGGACAGAAAACACGAATCCTGAGAACAAACTGGAAAATGTCCCCAGCAGACTCAAGCTGTGAATGAAGACAGAAAACATTGTGAAAATAAACTGTATACGTAGAAACATTAGATAGACATAAAAGACCAAAACCAATAAAATCACGCCCAAGCATAACATAAAAACTCTGGGGATACAACAGAGCAAGAAAACAACAAACCCACGGAGGGAGAGAGAACACAGGGCGGGAGTAATCCCCAATTTTATGGCAAGACAGGAGGCTTCATATTTGAAATTTCAAAGAGTCCCTAGAAACCCAAAAGAAGCATGCGCACGAGGACTGTAATAAAAGGTACAGAAAGTAGACTCCCTAGACCAATGCTCTGCGGAAAGAATATCTGACAGGAAACCTCCCAAATCGAATGCTGCAGAAGAAGCTGCTCCCCTTACAGAATGCGCACTGAAGGAACCATCCACTCCAGCCATTTGCAGGATCCACTTAATCCACCTAGACGACACCGGTTTAAAAGGAGAAACTTAGGAAATCAACAAAGGACCCGACGACACTGGTCTCAGAGACGCCGTGGCTGACAAGTATGCACAAACACACCTGGCCATACACAGACTAGGGCGGTCAGGGAAATAGGGGCAAGACACCGAAGAAAAAAAACATTTGGTTCTATGCTAAATCAAAACCGTAAACCCATCTGGGGTAAAAGAGAAGGAATCCTCCCTAATATCTGACAATCTCCCAAAGGTGACCAGACAGAGTAGGAGAGCTAGTTTCGCTGAAATCTGGCGCAACGACAGAACGTTGTTATTCGGCCACACCTCCAAAAACCGAAAGGTGACAGAGACATCCTAGAAGAAGGGGGTCTGGCAAGCCAAATCCCCCTAAGGAGGCAACAAACAGTTGGATTCTTCCCGATACTCATCCCAGCAACCGGAACGTAAGCATCTGAAATGGCTGACCGGGCCATGTTGATGGTAAGATAAGACCCAGCGAGAAAATAAGCGCCAGGAAATTCAAAACCATTATCACAGGTGCCATAAAGGGATCCACCTGCTCCACGCAACAGCTATTCCAGGATCCCCATGCCTGAAGGTAGGATCATCTAGTGTCCGGTGCCCAGGAATCCCAGAGGAGGTCTCAAGCCTCAGCTGATGCATGTGGACCGTAGAAAGCGACAAATGTTCTTCTTGATAGCCACGAGTTTTGCTGTCCGCAATTTCAGAACTGCCTCCACTGAATCCACTAAGAAGCCAAGAAACTCGACCGACTGAGTAGGAGACAACTCTGATTTTTTGTTGATGATAAAGCCCAGCGAATGAAAGAGGTGGACAGTAAGCTGAGTGTCTCTGATCAGGGTAACCCGATCCTGGGCCATCAGGAGAATGTCGTCCAAAATAAAACAATGGACCTCACCCCCTAGTTTTTCCCAACAGTGAAAGAAATTAACTAGTCTGCCTGTCACAGGAATATAAGGAGGAAAAGTAGAAACCCTTACCTGATGTGTGTCTGGCTCTGAAGGAGGAGGATGGTCCTCTGCCTCAGGACAAACCTCTGGAGACAGGACTTCTGTATTGGAAGCGTTGTCCCGCCGTACCATCTGTAAACCTTGGCTTGTTGCCATGGAAGGCAGCTCTGCTGGTGACACAGCCCCTCTGCCGCCAGCCCTGGCCAAAAAACAATCTCCACCGCGGAACACTTAGCGCAGAGATGTTTGAGCTGTGCTCAGGGACGTAAGGATCCTCCTTCAGGAACTTCTCCACGAACAGCAGGCCCAACTCCTTAGGCTATCCAGCTGCCTTCCTCCTTTTGGCAGATATGGTCGCATTAGCATTGCCCAAAAGACAAACTGCACATTGTGCCCATTCCCTAATCAGATAGGGATCCAACTGGGAGCCGTCAGACATGGCCTCGTCAGCCATGGACAAAATCAAGGGGCCTGCCAAGTCCAGCACCTTGTTCATGGCCTTTGCGTGGGTCCTCGCCACTACTTGTCATAAAGGTGACAAAAGTGCTGTCATACTCAGGTGTGTTTGTCACTTTGTCTGGGAGTGTAGGCCTAGAGCATTCAGCACGCAGCTTCTGGCAAACCTATCCGTAACCAGAAATGGAGGAACTCTGCAATGTGGGATGATGGTGCCCATTAGGAAGACCTCGGGTGTCACAAGGTGCGAGGGTCAAACATAGGAAGACCAGCACACTCCAGGATCTCCGTTCCTACGGCACCCAGTGAGGTGGAAGGCTGGTAATCCATGACCGTTTCATGGACGTAGGAAGAGATAAGGTAAGAGATGCGGGGTCACCCGCTGGCATCAAAGAGGGTCACTCAGAGGGCCGGGAATGCTAGCCTTGGCCTGTCTCTACATATCAGGGAGGTCACCCCTATGGAAAGCAGTGACCAGGCACTACACTATATATTTGTCAGCCAGTGACAGAATACGTAGCACTCAGAAAAGCAGAGGGGGGCTACAAAGGGTTAATAGCCAGAAAAGCCTATGGGGACACGGTTTATATGTGCTTGTGTGCTTAAATATGTAGTCCACATTGATTAGTTCAACATTTAACAGTTTTGTTTTGTTTTTTTACTTTATTATTAGCGGTAGACGGCACCGCCTGTTTACGCGGCAGCCGCAGCACAAAGAAGGAGGGAGGGGGTCATCCTCATCCCACATGGAACAGCCGCGAAATGTGAGATTTCTGTACAAGAAGAACGGAGAAACCGCCACTCCCTGAGAGGCTAGAAGGCAAGCAGACCGCACGTGGCGTCAGTGTGCGTAGTCCGGCCACCTCACAGACACCCGCGAGACCCGATAAGAACCTACAGACGAGGAAATGTTAGGGAGGACAGGAAAAACCTCACAGTGGCGGAGAAAGGGTGAAAGCCGAAACCAAAGGATAGAGGGAGCCAAAAAAAACTGGAGCCTTGTATTCTTTTTGAGAACCCGAGGTTCATGCTCTTCCGCTTTCTACAATTGTGCGCAAAATCAAAGTGAAGAAGGTGATCCAGTGATCCAAACTGTAGAGGCCACAGTGGAACCGAGTCCCCATTCTTCGTCTTCTGGGGCTACACTCCCCGAAGGAATATGCAGCCCCTTCCTTCCCACCAAGGCAGAAGCCTTGGGTGGGCCGGATCCCTGAGGGGAGACCTACTGAAGTCTTCATGTCCACTATGTAACAAAAACGTTTTCAAAGGAGGAGTGGGGGCCAGAAGGCACACACCACTTCCCCTCTACAATACAGAAAAGAGTCTTTGGGGACCCAGTTCCACTGTGACTTCAGGTGACCCAATGCTGCTTAACTCAAGTCTGATATCTGAAATCATTTGTGCTCTGCAAACCGAAAAAACTGAAAAGTGCTAGTGCAAAAGCAAGTGCCAGTGAGTGTATCACAGACCCCAGCCAATGGCTGGTAAGATAAAAATTTCCCCCTCCACCACCAGCCATAGGCAGGGGCAATTTAAGGGTAGGAAGTGGATTAAGAAGGAATCCAAGGTGAATAACCTTCACAAGACAAGGTACTTACTTCATCTTAGCCAAAAGGCAGAGAAGCGATAGAATAGATGGAACAGAGTCTTGTGGTGCACCAACTGGGGAGGGAAATGCTGAAGGTATGATCAGAAAGGTAGGCTGTGAACCAGGAGAGAGCAGTGTCATGGAGACCAAGATTGCAAGGAGTTTGAAGGATGAAGAGGACGATCGACAATGTCAAAAGCAGCAGAAAGGTCCAGCAGGTTTAGTTTTGGGATTTAGCCCTTGGCAGGTCATTAGTAACTTTAGTAAAGGCGTACAAATCTGAATGCACAAGTCTACTAAATTTGTGATCTGATTTTTCTTGTTTCACATATTAGGGTGTCATTCAAGTAATTTGAAATTAAAAGTAACTCCAGGTTTGACTAAAGATGGAAAAGGCAACATGTGGGAGCTATAACTGTGTTTGGGATATCCAAAAATGTGAATAATTGAGATCGTCATGGAGAATGAGCAGAACCAGGCCAATTATTTAATGAAGAAACGGATTGCTGTGCATAGCTTAATCTTTTACACTGTGCAAGTTATATTTATATTTAGCTATACGTCAGGTGCACTCAGATTTGGATATGAAGCGTTAAATGTGATAAAATGTACCAATAAATAAATGTATGTCTAACCCTACGTTCCACTTAATTAATCTAGTTCATTATTATCCAAGTCCCTTAGATAAAATCTGTAAATTGAGTAGGTTATGGCATTCCTTAAAAATTAAATTAACTTTGTACAGATACGACAGACATAATGCAGGGAACAAATAATTTTAATGCGGATCTGCAGTATAGTGAGCCATTATTTCTAGTACACATACTGTATATGTTTAATATGATGCTGATCAACACATCAGAGGTGTCTCCAGCATTCATATTTGGGGGGAGGGGGCACATGGGGGGACAGGGACCAAAGTATGGGGCAATTATAAAACGCTTCATATACACTATTATAGTTATTATTACTATTATATATATATGTATATGTGTTAGACATGCATTTTTAACTACATAATATGTACTTATCTCTTTGAAGCAAAGACTATGATTGAAATATGATTTAAAAATAACAGATGAACTGGCAGTTATTTTTCATTCTTTAATATTAGACCCTGCTGCCGATATATATTAATATTAGCCTGTACTGCCATATAAATAATAGTCCCTGCTGACAATTTATAAATAAATAATTAGTCCCTGCTGACAAATTTATAACATACCAATAATTAGCCCCTGCTGCAAATAATATATGTTTTTTAATATATATATATTATATATATATATATTATATATATATATAAATACACTTTCAAAAAGATGGTCACGCTCCAGTCTTTAAAATTAACAATTTCACTTTATTTCAAAGTCAAGTCGACGTTTCAGTCATTGCTGACTTTCATCAGGACATGATATTAGGCCCTCCAGCCAATATATATAAATATTAGCCCCTGCTGCCAATATATATATTGATCCACTGAATAAGACATACAAATCCTATATTTGCAGGTAACCACAAATAATGTATGGAAACATACAGATCAACAGAATAACACAAAACCCGGCTTTGCAGGTATAGATCAATTGAGATTCACATATAAACTTGGCATTAAAGGTATAGATAAAACCCCCTAAATTACAGGCATAGATCACAGGTTGCACACCCCAAAGCCACCCCTGGCGTCCACATTGCCCACATAGAACCTGACCAGCACCCAAATTACACATACATAGGACGTGCCATCTTTGTCGCCAAACACCCCAGCACACACTACTTGTGCCATCTTTGTCCCCAGTGCTTAAACACCCTGCTTATACCATCTTTGCTTTTTTGACAAATCAATAATACACCTATGATTCACATACACTTTTACAGTCACTCACTAATTCACTTTCATTCACACAATCATTTATTCTTTCACACAAATTATTTACACATATTCATTAATGCATCCACGCATTAATCCATTCATTCTGTCTCTATTTTAATATTCTTGCCACCCACCTTTCTTCCTATCTACCCCCTCTCCCTCCCTTCTTCCTCCCTATCAACCCCTTCTCCCTCCCTATCTATCCCTATCTATCCACACATTAATCCATTCATTCTGCCTCTATTTTAATATTCTTGCCACCCACCTTTCTTCCTCTCTACCCACTCTCCCTTCTCCCTATCTACTCCTTCTCCCTCCCTTCTCACTCTATATCTATCCCTTCTCACTCCCTTTCTATCCCTTCTCCCTCCCTTCTGCCCTATCTACCCACTCCCCCTCCCTATCTACCCTATCTACCTCTTCTCACTCCCTATCTACCTTTTCTCACTCCATATCTACCCCTTCTCACTCGTTATCTACCCTTTTCTCATTCCCTATCTACCCCTTCTCACTATCTACCCCCTCTCCCCCCCTTTTTTCTATCTATCCCCTCTCCCTCCCTTCTCCATATCTACCCCTTATCACTCCCTATCTAGCCCTTCTCACTCCCTTCTCCATATCTACCCCTTCTCACTCCCTATCTAGCCCTTCTCACTCCCTTCTCCCTATCTACCCCTTTTCACTATCTACTCTCTCCCTCTCTTCTCCCTATCTACCCCCTCTCCCTTCTCCCTATCTACTTCTTCTCCCGCTCTTCTCATTCCCTATCTACCCCTTCTTACTCCCTATCTACCCCTTCCCCCTCCCTTCTGCCCTTTCTACCCTCTCTCCCTCCCTTCTGCCCTATCTATCCCCTTCCTATCTACCATATCTACCACT
Organism: Spea multiplicata; assembly: GCA_009364415.1. Taxonomy (NCBI): domain Eukaryota; kingdom Metazoa; phylum Chordata; class Amphibia; order Anura; family Pelobatidae; genus Spea; species Spea multiplicata. The sequence continues at coordinate 133,271 of VKOC01016226.1, forward strand.
TCTCACTCCTTATCTACCCCTTCTCACTCGTTATCTACCCTATCTACCTTTTCTCACTCCCTGTCTACCCCTTCTCACTATCTATCCCCTCCTCATTATCTACCCCCCCTTTGAAGATCACTTACCTTGTAGAAGTCCTGCGGTGGGAGTGCAAGACCTCTGTCTCCCTGTTCTGTCGCGGTGCGAGCGGCTTCACTGCTGAGCTCCGGAATATGACGTCATATTCAGCCTCATATTCGACCTCTGCATGAAATGCCGGCACCGCGACCAAGGCAGAGGAGAGGTGCCGAGCAGTTGCTGAAAATGTATTCCTCAGCAACCGCTCGGTGCCGCTCGGTGCATCTCCTCCTACAGCATGATGTAGGGGGGCCATGACCCCCTCTGGCCCCCCGTGCCGACGCCACTGTAGGTCAGTACTTTATATGTGCTGGTCATCAACGTGTGAAATGTGTAAGTGTCATAGAGAAACTGGCCGATGTGGTTACTAGACATGCAAATAGGCCGAAAATGATTCAGGCAAATTTTTCGGTTACTCTTTGGCCCCTGATTTCAGACAACAAATTCCATTTCCTGCCCATTCATTTTGGACAAAAATCAGGGGGTCATTTTAGATTCGAAAAGCACACTCTCTCTCACATTTTCATTCACTCTCTCTCATGGACTCGGAATGTCTCCTTACCTACCAGGGAAAAGGACCTCCCAATGAACCACCAGTATGGTATTTTGAAGTATAGCCTTATTGTACATTTGTATACAGAATCATTCTAAAACTAACAACCCAGATGCAAACAGGATTAATGTTAACTTCCGCAGGGGTCCTCCAGTTTACCTCACGGGAAGCAGGAAACCAGGAGAGTCACATGACTTCATGTCATGTCACATGACTCCACTTTGTTCCTGCTTTCCCTGGGAGGGCAAGAGAAGTTGTTCACACAAGTTGTCTGGGATGGTTGCCAGTAATTACAAGATTGATCAGACTATCGTAAGCAAGCTGTGACTAGCATTTTTGGCAGCATTCCCAGAAAATGTGGTTAAAATTTGAAGTTGGTACACTTACACCAGGAGTCCAATACATGTAGCATGCGTGACACATACTATTACATTCATCTATTTTGGTTTCCATCTTTTTAGAATTCATGTTTTTTTCATTGGGTCTAAAATTCCTATTTGTTTTGTCTATTATTTATCACAATTTATTATCATTTGTTGTATTATATATTACGTCAAATATTTATCCTAATTTATGAAAACATTACTAAGTTTTAAATACATTATGCTACTAATAACAACTATCTTTTAGAGCTCTAATTATTTTTTAGAATTACATTAACTTCCTTACTTGGATTAAATTATCTTTACAATGTTTATCAATTTGTTTTTAATATATTTGCCCTTCCCATATTTTGTCCACTGATCCTAAGTTATATCATGATTTGCTTGTATTTATATATTTTATTTTTTAAATTATTAATTTATAGATGACCATTTATACAAATCTTTTTTAGCAACTTCTATTTTCCCATGTGTTTTAACTCAAACAAATAGCTAATTGATAAATTTAATCAGTATTGGTTCACTTTAAACACGTGGATATACATGTGGAGGTGCTAGCTTGGAGCACCATTACGCCACAAGGGGGCTCGTCTGGCATCAACCAATGAAGAGCAGCTGACAACGACCAAAAGAGTCGCTCTTATGGACGTTTAAAATCCTGGTGCCAAAGCTGTTGCATAATTTTACCGCGTTAACCCCGTATTAACCCCTTTTTAAAAAACGGCAAAAAATGAAAAAGAAGAGGAAGAAGAAAAAAGCGAACATAAAGAATGTACAGATCGTAAGATAGAGCAGGACATATTTTCTCTATTGTCATTACATAATTTTAGGAGTTAGACTTTTGGTGGAACTGTTTTTGCTACTTATAAAGGAGCTTGTCGCTATTTTTTTTCCTTTCATTTAAGACTTACTTTGCCAATCTACAACAATTGCAAATTGTGTTATGAAATTATATTAAAACTAAACCTACAAGGTCAAATTGTCTTCAAATGATAAATAATGTTAAAATAATTCTGTCAATTTAATAGGTGATCTTTGTCTAGATGCTACTGGACGTGGAAGTTATGAAACTGTTATAAATGAATGGGTCCCAAACATACAGAGCTTTATTGTTTTTTTGCATTTCCTTTGTATTTATTATTATACCTCTGTAGTATTTTGAGATGGAGTATATGAACAACTTCCTTCATTTTCTTAAACAATTACCATTTTGGTGGGGGTTCTTTGGCATAGCATTATTATCTTAGAATTAGACAAAGAATCTCTGTGGATGTTTAAAGTAAATATATTAACACATTTCCTGCCAATGTACCTGTTACTGTTACGTTTAGTTAATGCAGGATATCTCCTTTAGCAGCCCAAGACATAATGCCGCCTGGGGCGAAGGTGAAAATGCCCCCCCCCCAATTATCTACCCTTCCTCTCTCTCCCTATTATCTACCCTATCCCCACCCCCTTTGTACGAGTCTCCCTGCTCGGTCTTGGTGCCACCTTGTAATGCTGAGCGCCGGAAATGACATCATCTTCCGGCGCTCAGCATTACAAGCCGGCACCGAGACCGAGCTAGAGGGCTCGCAAAGGGGAGAGAGAGGGGCGCCGAGCGGGTACTGACAACTTGGTAAGCGAAAACCACTCGGCACCCTCTCTGTCCTCCAGTTTAAAAAAAAGGGCTTGGGGCGGCAAAGGGCTTGGGGCGACAAAGTGCCGCCCCTTCAAAAGTGCCCGACTCTGCTCCATGGTAGGGCCCTGAGTAGAGTCTGTACCAGAACCTTAATTAGAAATTATGGGATATCCCACAAAAGTAGTAGGATGGTAATGTGTTGTTTTTTATGTTGTCTGTCTGACCGTGGATTGATAACAATAAATTGCTCTTATCATCATCTTTTGGCTATTTTTTATACATAAGGAAATTAGTTGATGAGGATCTTTTATTAATCGGTACTTACAGCATTCAGAATTTTGTTTAAAAAAAATAATTATTGTGAAGTGTTGATATACACTATATGGACAAAAGTATTAGGACAGCTGACTATAAAGCATCGGGTCACTGGCACCTGTGCATTTATTTTGCGTCTGTGTATTATATCAATTGTTTTAATATGTTCAATTATCTATTTTAAATATTGATGCAATAAGCATCTATTAAATATATTTTTATACTCTGTGTGACGAACCCTCCATCAATGGAGCCACTGGACTTTGTATATCATCCCAGTGCCGTGGACACACCGCAGCTGCTCATACAGAGCCGTTGGTGGGTGGTGGGCGTGCCACAGCGGTTCGCATAGCGTCATGTGACCGCCATGCGTGTGCCGCTTCGATGCACACCTCCCTCCGTATACGTGCTGTGCGCACATCACACAGAGAGGACAAGTGCGCATCATTGCCCAGTAGCCACTCGTTGCCGACGTGGGACCGCTGCGGATACAGTAGGTACAACATCCAGAGATTGTGGATTTAATTGATTTTACATCTGAGGATGTTGGTCCGGGAGGGCTTGCAATTGGCTTCCCTTCCCAGGGAAAGGAAGAAAGTTTTCTGGGTGTAGTGGATGGGACTGCGGTCTTCACACCTGGGTCCCCAGAATGTTGGGCAGTTTGCCCAGAGACCCAACCACCCCTGCCCCGCACCTGCAACAGCTACCGGTATCCAGTGAGATGCGGCAGCCGACCCATTTCCCCAGCAGCAGCTGGAGCACCAGGGAGGGGTTGCAGGCAGCAGCACTGAGTGAGGGTCTGGGAGATGGCGCAGTAGAACCATCTCCCCAACGGCAGCTCACAGTTCCGGGAGCAAAGGAACCCTGCCTCACTCCCCAGCAGCAGGAGTACCAGGGGGGATGCAGGCGGCTTCACTCCCCAGAGTGCCCCGGGGGATGGCGCAACTGGCCGTTCTCCCCAGCGACAGCAGGAGCACCAGTTTTGGAAGGGCATTGATGGGCCAAATCAACTGACTGACTACGGAGTCAATCCGTTTGGGGTCTCCTCCTGGGTCAGTCCTATTCCGAAGGTGGAGAAATGAGATGGAACCCTCCATCACTGGGGCCACTGGAGAGTCCTGACTACCAGTCTGCTCCCTACTGACTATGGGCCCTGACTTTGTAAAGACTTCTGTGGCTACCCCCAGCAGTATATCATCCCATCACTTGCTGAGGGGATTATCTCTGGTAGACAGCCAGGATCTGCAAGAAGGGAGTGACCGCCATTGTTTTAGTTTATTTTTGTATAAGTCTGTACCCCTCCCAGTTCCACCACTACAGACCCCCGGCCAAACCTTGGAACTGATTTTGCCCGGTAATAGTGTATGTTGGGACCCTGTTGTATTGTTAATCCCGTTACTGCACCTGTTGTCTCTGGGGGCAGATTAAGGGGGCGGTTTGTATCCCAATATCTTGTTTTATGTGTGAGAAAAATAAATCAGTCTTCCTTTTGGTTATACCCTACACTCAGTCTCGGCTAGTGACTAGGAAGCCGGGGAAGAGTGTGTTGTCCCAGACTAAGGGAGCACAAGTCAGCGGAGGTAGTCAGTTGGACTAGCCAGACCCATGACACTCTGTAACCTGTTCATGTGTTTTGGAGCTAGTGTGTACACCAGAATTTATAGATTTTGATATATCAACCTAAACAGATGTTTTGAGTTAAAATAAATCACTTAAGAAGTGATAAAGCTAATCATTTATGAAACCACAATGGAAATCGGTTGCACATATATGAAGTTTAGAGGTGCTCTGTAGAGAATATGATTGTAGGTTAACATTACATATATTAACGTCAGTGTTAATAAAAATGTAGCATTAATGTAATCTATTATTTTTTTATATGGAATATGCACATAGAAGTGTAAATGAAGGTTTGCTCTTTTTAACACTGGGTAGGTAGATACATTCTTATAAAAATGACTTTCTTTGTGAACAACTTCAATACATCTCAACTTCTCTGGCTTTATACGTGTATTTTGCAAGGAATTTTGTGTTGCTGTACATTCCTATCCCTTCAATTTATTGTTTGTGTTTAGACTGCAAAATATGTTGGTAACAACTGTGAATTAGTGGATACACCTTTGGAGTATTATGTATGTACGTTTATTTTGTGATGTCGTTTGGTGGTCTTTTAAGAGCTAATACTAAAATATATATTTTGTAACAGCTTCAGCTATACATTTCTACTAAATATAGGGGGAGACTTATGTGTCATTTGGTTTTGGGCACCAATATATTTTAATGCATGCTGGAGTTAATTTTGCATTGCCTTCAGTGTATTGCATGCAAACGTCTATAAAGGTAGTGGGGATTGTGTTATATTGTGTCATCAACCAACCCATTCATTCCACATTACCCAGCAGCCCCCCAATAACCACAGACACATTTTGGGATATAAACATGCCACAGCTTTATTGAACAACAGAAAAAGGCACCATGTTAGCCTAAACTTAAATATAAAAACCTTTATCAAAAATAGCAACCAAAACAATACATAAATAATAAATAACAAATACAAAATGCTCAGTGGACATGTCCAAGTTCAAAAATATTTGAAAACATAAAAAAAATATAAAACTGTAATAAAAAATATTTGAAAAGGATATGTCCAAGTTCAATGACCACATCAGAGGTCAGGGGAGGATTGAACCCAGTTGGGCCCTTCTTTAACACCAGCACCATCTCCATAACTTACAACTGTTGACAAGGACACACCACCCACCAAACTAACAAATTGTTAGTTTGGACAAACAAAGAGCGGAGGGAGAGCAGGAAGTAAGTGATTGCTTGGTGTCTTTAAAAAGTGGCATTCCCTTTTTTCCCTCGGGACCCCCACTTCCCGAAATGTGCATGCAACCACCCATACAGCACTCACCTGCACTCATACATGTGCCATGTCCATTCACCTATGCTAATTTCCAGGGGCCTTATGCAGATATTAAGTTTTATAGGAGGGGTTGCTATTTGTTTTCCAATTAGGCGTCATTCCTTTCATTCAGCATTTATTAAGTTTGGGAGGTTCTGGTAAGTTCTGGTAAGTATAGGCAGGCATGTATGAAGAAAATATGTCTAAAAAAATGTATCTCACCTACCACCAATGAAAGTGTAATGTTCCCCAGAAGTGCTAGTATGGTTTAGGTTATGGGGAACCTCAGTAACTCGTCAAGGGCTGTCTATCATTCTGTAGCCTTCTCACAAGTACTCATAAATGCTTCTTTTAAAAGGGAAGACAACTCCCTACAATTATTCACACTATTTTTAAGATTAAGAATACAATCATTTAAAGCCTTCAACGCTGTCAGTATACAAAATAGTGCTCGAAACTCCATCCTTCAGAAGAATGCCAAATTCTCTTATGCAAATATCACCTTGTGTTTTAGAACAGAAGCATGTGATTAGCTGGCTGAACGCCTCAAAAGCCCTAGTGAAATATTTGCATACATTTTGAATACATTCCTTAAGTTCATGCAAAATATATTTTAAAAAATGATATTTCATTTCAGATTCTCAGATACTAATCTCCACGTTTCTGCTTAAAGGAAAAAAATACATTACGGACTATGTTAAAAAGCTTTATGTTACCTTAGATAACCTTGATTTCATTGGTTTCATCTAAATTCAGATATTGAAAAGATGCAGGTGTGTGTTCCTGTGATTTAGTAGTTAGTATAGTAAGCAATGTTATTTAACTATTTCAATACAAGATATATGGGAAATAATATTTTTTAATGTTTAGTGCTGTTACACTTCTTATTATGTTGATCTTATAAGGCATTTCCCACCCTGATGACTGGACAATATTCATTGTATTAGTTAGTGTAAATGTAATGATAATCTTTATGTTGTAAGGTGAGTTACCTTCCCTTACTAAATAGAAGTTTGATTATTTTTATAATCAAACTTTTATTAAAAAGCCTGTGAATTTTAACAACATTACAATGTTTTTTGTCACATCCACTACACGATGATCCTAAGCAGGGCATTTGAAAAAATAAACGCTGTGAAATTGATGAAGTGCATTTAATTATGATTATTAATGGAGGCAAAAAAAGATGTTCTAGGACATACAGGTTCATGGCTCATTATTTAATTTTCTCTATAGGAATGTAGGCATTGGAAAACTTTGAAAGTTTACTTTGTCAATGTTCCTTCTTATGACGCAAACTCAAAATGTCAAACCATTTTGAACATTCTGTGCGGATAAATATATATATATGTATACTAAATAAGATCTAAAGGTTCAGTCAACAGCCAAGGTTTAAGCTCCAGTCAACAGTCTCCTGGAATTCTCAGTGAATAGATTTGATTATGTTATATGTAATGATGCGCTTCAGCTTAATGAAATACAATGGATGCATTTAACAATTGCAACAGTTGACAACCAGAGTACAATACCATTCACAATTTGAGGCCAAACCAAGATTAACAGATTATTACTTTGCAGTTGTTTTCTAGAACAATTTTAGTTGTGTTTTACCTTCATGTTCCTTCTTTTAAAGAATTAATATTAGCTGGGCTGGATTATGCTTATATCAATGTTTCCCCTTTACCTTTGACTTTTGGCAAGAATTCAGAGTGAAAGGAGTTTAACAAGCAGAGCAAATATATAAAATAAAACAAGAAATGTACATAGAAAAGTGGTTTATTGTATTTTCTCTTCAATTCAAGGCCCTTGTGCCAATTCACCTGAAATTGTGATTTGTTTTATTTCAGCTAAAATCTTTTGGTCAACATTTACTTATATTTTAAACATTTAACGGAATTTCATAAGCACTTACGATATTGCAGATGTCTCAAGTGTTTCAGATGCATCCACATATTTCAGTTAAACTACTTGAACAAATGGCTTTAATTATACCTTCACTAATATATTACATGGATAACATCAATATACAATTTAATTGGTCAAGAAAGGTCATCAATTATCAACTAATCAAATTCATTTATTTGTATTTCTAAAATATATACAGCATATTTTAAACAACAAAATCTCATGCATGCATTCATTAATTCATTCAATTAAACCAACTCAGGGTGGTTTCTCACACTGAGATGGAGCTCAACAGTAGCCTTTATTTTTTCATGCCATGTTGATAAAGACACAGTCCCACAAAAGCATTTATGATCTCTTTTAATACTTCAAAATTATTTTCAAATATCAGCAAAGTCATCCACACAAAAGCGATATGTGACACTACTGTCAATTTATTGCATCATAAAGCAATGCATCTAAATCCTTAAAATGTATAAAATGTGTATCGAGTGTCAAAATATTAGATACTCCCAAATACACCTGGAATACTGGGAATGATGATAGATGCCTGCTTTTGTATTAATGTGAACCTTAATATGTGTGCCTCAACATGTCTGGATAGCATCACAGGGTGTTTCTAATATATTCAGCTCTACAAAATTATTAATGAACATTATGTACTGCTGAAGCATAGTTATTATCAAGAGTTGTAAGGTAATAACAAACATAAACCTATTGATCTCCACTTTCAAGCCACTGGGTTGTTTGATGCTTTTCAGAACAGTAGTTTCTGTCTTGAAGGTTATACTTTAAAATACAAGAATGCCCATCAGTGTGCACAAATGTCTGTCCCCTTGTCAAACTCGTAAATGAACATATTTGGATTCTCTAGTGTGCCAAAGATGGCAACGGGGTTCATTTGCTACCATTCATTATGAAGGGTCAACACTGTCAGGTTTCCTCAGCCCTGAGCTGGCTCTGTGTAGCGTATTATTAATGAACAAGGATTGGCATGTATAGTGACATCATGGGGTTAAAACACAACCCACTTGCAAACACTCCTCTCAACTCTCCCTTTAATGAATAAGGTCTATAGAGACAACCCACTTGCAAACACTCCTCTCAACTCCCCCTTTAATGAATAAGGTCTATAGAGACATGAATATATATGTTTTATATATTTTATACCATGTTAGAAATTAAACATTGATCTGTTTGCTCAGACTACAGAATGCTAAATTGTAAAATATCATAGGATAATAAATGATATTTTCAAGATAACTAACAAAAAAATGCTGTTGTAAACATACTTCAATGTAATATATGAAAGCATTGATTCACTAAAAGATGATGACTACATGCAGTGGTATACTTAACTTTGGGGCTGCCCTAGGCCTGACCTAAGGCAGCACCCCGAGTCCCCTCCACATAAAATTAAGGCAAACATCAACTGCACACAGTAATGCAACAATATATAAGTTGTTAATACTAACCCTTTATTTATTAGACTATTTATTTGTTGTATTATATCACAGTAATAATTTAACAGATGTTAATAAATTATACATACATTATAATACATAAGGGTTGAGGTAAAATGTACGGAAACCCAAAACATTACACTATACATTTATCATCAGTTCCTCTGATATACATAACAGCTCATAAGTATATTTAAGTCATGAAAAATTATTATTACTGTTATTTAGATATGTATTGTTTATATAGCGCCATCATATTCAATAGTGCTGTACAATGGGTAGACAGAACATAGCAAGTTATATAACATCACAATTTGACTTACAGAAACAACAGGTAAGGAGGACCCTGTTCAAACGAGCTTACAATCTAGAGATATCGGGACATCAATAAGCATAAAGCATTAATTCATTCATTCACACAAACACTAAAAACATAACAGCTTAGGGCACAATGAAGAGAGCACAATCTCTAAAAGAAACAAAGTGTCTAATATTTGCTTTGGTTTTGTTGCAGACAGCCTCTATGGCTTTGTTTGTAATTGCATGGAAAAAGTAAATAAATAAACACTACTAATAGCCAGGAATCAGTCCAGTCTGAATTCAGAGGTTGACTTTTAGGTTAGTCCTGAATTCGAACTGTATTCCGTATAACAACAAAAGTCTCTTTGATCTCATCTTCATAGGTATTCTTTCTGCTGTTCCATTAAAAATCAAAATGTGCTTAACTAAATTACAGTGCAGTAATTTCAATTAACTATATGTTAAACACCACTTTACAGTAATATGAACAAACTTTACGTAAAACACCATTTTTTGGTTTTATTTGTGCATTAAAAAGCATTTTGGCAAGATTATATAGCACTTTCACTGTGCTGGCTTCGTGTTTTCTCAGTCTAACCATTTTACACAAAATTTTAACAACATTGAAAGTGCAAAGGCCGAAATAACTTTTGTCATAGACACCGTTGCATAATCCCATTATTCTTAGAGACAAAGTCATGAATGTAGGAAGGCTTTAGGCACTCCTTGTCGAATCTGGTTTGTTCTGGATCATTCATTTTATACCTGAAAGACAAAAAGTTAATAGTATGAAACTATTCTGTCAGCCTCTATCATTCGCATTCAAAAAATAACAATAGCAAAAAAAAAAAATCAACAACACTCACAGACGCACAGTGCTTAGTTTTGAAAGTTTGAAAACTGTACTTTTGAATGTTGGCTGCAATCCAGATGACATGAAATAAATTAACAGTATACTGGGGAGTGGTAGACTTTGTTTTTATGCTGTAAAGTTCTTTAAAATAAATATATGCTACAGAAAGCTATTAGTATAACGTATGAGTGAGAGTTCATCTACTCTTCTACTAGTTTTCACTGATGTATAAATTTAAATCAAACATAAGCATATGTTTTGCTCTTCATAACATTTTGATATTGTTTCTTTAAATACATATTTATATAGGAATGGTGAGTTTTTTTTCCCATTAGAAATGTGAAGCGTTTGACTGTTATGTATCAAGAAAACATGTTACCACAATATATTCCGAGTATCTTCTGCTACCATTTTTTTAATTAAAAAATTACGTTGCTCTCTTATCTTTGACAAACGCCATCAATGTGAAGTACATGTAGTAATATTTCTTATATATTGTGTTCAAGCCTCATCTTCATAAAGCAGGTGTTTATAAAATATTTTTTTCTGAATACAGAAGCTGATAAGTAAAATTACATGTAACAAAGGCGTGTGTCTGTTCTTGGCTGATGCCTTGAAATTTAAGAGAAGGATGTGTTCATAAGGTGCGTGCTGAGCCTCATAGAGAGCCTCCGAGCTGTTTCTGTCAACACATCTGGTTTGAACTAGCCCTGCCGCTTGCCTCCCTGTGTTTACTACAAACATTAGAAGCATGCCTGGCTCCTGCCCTACTTTAACTCTCAAAGGAGTAATTCCTTTCACTTTTCTTTACACTGTAGACAAGGATTACAGTAAGAAATCAAAGTCTAGCAATACATTTTGAGAGGTCAAAACAAATAGGTATGGTATCTCACCTTTGGTTTGTTAGTCTACAAATAGCAGTGTCCCTTTGAGTTAAGCCGGACGCCACTTTTCATTTAAAGGAACACCCATTCAACTAACTTAAATGAAGACACAGCACCATAATGTAATAAAACATACTAATGTATATATTATATTTAAACTATTGTTTGCACATATATCATTTCCCCTAACCCTATATCCTGGTATTAAGACCCATATGATCTGCAAACAGCACAAAGAATAGAGGCACTCCTATTTTCAGTGTGTATTAGCATTTTTGTGAAATTAAACAGTTAACCCCGTATTTACTGAGGATACTTTGTACCTGAAAACCTGGCGCATTCTCACATTTTTACAATATGTTTATTCAACTATAATTTCATTTTTAGCTTATTCACAAATTATACTATGTTTTTTTCTAGGACAGATAGCGCTTTCTTTTGATACTATGTTTAGTTGTATAATCCTACATTTAGTATGAATAATAGACAAAAAAAGTGGAGAAAAAAAAGAATGATTTGGGTGTGCTAATTGTGAGGAAAATAGTTGGGTTGTCCAAAATACCCCAAAATATATTAAAATAAGTACCTTAGTAAGGAAATACCTTGAATGTATATAATTTCTATATCTTTCTGGCAATTATAGGGCAAATATTAAAATGTATACATTGTTGCTTCAAAGTTTTGCCTTTTGGAATAATAAATGTGAACAAAAAATAAATAAATAAATATTCCACATAGTATAAATTTATGGAAAGTAGAGAAACGGGGGTTTGTAAGCATGTAAGCAATTGTCATGCAGCCAGTTAGCCACCAATCTCTTCCAATTTTAGTCAATATATTGATCTTTCTGTGTTAAATTTTTTTCAACAAAGATTTCCAGGTTAGTATTTCTCTTCATAGATTATATGCAAGTGCACATAAAGTCAATAAATCTTTTTCAGCTGCATCCCCAGATTATAGAAATGCATCAGCTGGTTTTTGCATGTTTCTGGAAGCTACAGGTAGCACTGCCTAACATGATCTTACTACGGGACAGTTCACAGCATAGGGCAGGGTTGGCATATTATAAATAATATAATATGCTAAAGAAACACAGTGTACATAAAATGGACACATGTATACCACACTTTAACTCCTCTGGTGCACCTGCTTTTGTGGACTACAACTTTTGTTTCATGATGCACCATAAGTTTCTGCAACTCTGTACAATGGGTAAACAAGATATAACAAGTACCCTATAACATATTAGCTTGACTTGCAGAAACAAGAGGCAAGCAGGGCCCTGCTCAAACAAACTTACAATCTGGAAATCTAGCTAGTAATAGAAATGTAGTCCACAAAAAGTCTGTGAATCTCATAGTTATATAGTTAAAAAAGCAGTAAAGTAGGAATGCTTTAAAGATAGACATGTTAATAGTTTATTTTTTTATCATTTAACAAAATGTAAAGTGAGTGAACAGAAGAAAAATCTAAATCAATATTTGGTGTGCTCACCCTTTGCCTTCAAAACAGCATCAATTCTTCTAGGTACAATTGCACACAGTGTTATAAGGAACTCAGCAGGTACGGTGTCCCAAACATCTTGGAAAACTAACCACAGTTCTTCCGTGGATTTAGGCAGCCTTGGTTGCTTCTCTCTCTTCATGTATTCCCAGACAGACTTAATGATTTTCCAGGCTCTGTGGGGGGCATACCAACACTTGTAGGTATTCTGTTCTTCTTTACACTGAAGATAGTTCTTAATGGCTTTGGCGGTATGTTTAGGGTCAGTCATGCTGCAGAAATTTGGGCCAATATCATGCTTCCCTAATGGTATTGTATGATGGATGAGTATCTGACTGTACTTCTCAGCAGCGAGGAGACTATTAATTCTGACCAGATCCCTAACTCCATTTGCAGAAATGCATGCCCAAGCTTGCTGCCATTTTTCTGCACCCCAATACCTGTGTTTTTGTGAGTGTTTTTTTGGAAGCATGTCTTCCATGAAGACCAAATCTGACCAGACTTCTGATGTACCAGGGTTTTCCTTTGCTGACCAATGTATCCATGGTTTCTTTGTGCTTCTTCAAAAGAGCTTGGAAGGAACATCTGGAAACTTTGCCTGGGATAGCTCTTACTGATGCAGTTTAACTAACTTGCCATGGTGTACAATTTTGGACATTAAACTATTCAGCAACCTCATCTTGCTAGCGAGCTGCCTGTTTCTCACCCAGTTTTATCCCTCTTACTCAGCTGTTTCTGTTAATGATTGTGTTTTAGCCTACATATTAAATTGATGCTCATTAGCACTTGCTTGTTATTATTGTTTAATCATACACCTAAATATATTCCTACAGAATCCCTGACTTTGTGCATGTGTACCTGGAAGAATTGATGCTGTTTTGAACACAAATGGGGATCACACCTAATATTGATTTAATTTAGATTCACTGTTCACTCACTTTGCATTTTGTTAAATAGTAAAAATAAACTATTAACATGTCTATTTGTGAAAACATTCATACCTTATAGTATTTGCACACACCTGCCTAAAATATATGTATGTCATTGTGGTAGGGGCTGGCCAATGGGTGGGGGGAATTACTTGTTTTTTCAGCCACAGTGTAGGCTTCCTGCTCCATGCATTGAATCTCTTTTAAACATTTAATGTTGGCCATATTTATAGGAAGTCTTGCTTTTATATGGGTTCATGCAAAACTTCTGTAATCGGGGGGTTCTGTGACTTACTAAGGCAGTGCCCCACACCAGGAACCATTGAGTAGGGATGTGCGCAGATGTGCACATTGCTACTATAGTCATGGCGGTACATCCCATCGTTATAGGTTTTAAGTCACATATTTGACAGTTGAAAACAAAGAAAAGGGGTACAAAACAAATCCATATAGTCTATAAACATCCCAAAGGCATGTTTTGTCAAAACATTTTAAAAAAAACTAAATAATAATAAATAATAATATAAAAAGAATCGAAGCAAATTTTTGTCTCCAAAACTGAAAAAGCTTGAATGAGTTTAATATCCCGCAACAGGTGTAATGAGTAAATGTGCCCAACTATTTGTTCAAAATCTATATAATCATATATATGTATTGTTAAAAACGTTAATACATTTCTTATCAGATGCTCATTGAGCATTAAGTATTAATAAATGTATCACAGTCATTAAATCTATCATATATTTTTTAAAAACATTTAAAACGAAAAGGAAAAAAAAAGTTTTTATATACTGTATGTGTAGTCCAAAGGAAATATATATAGATTTTATTTTACATATTAGTACATACCTCATTTTGTAATAATCAGATGCATGTGACAATTCCTTGCTTAAACTTCTCAATTTCTGGAAATATATACAGATTTTCCTGTTTTAACAATGTAAAAACAGTGGCAATAAACTGAGCATAAAATATTTTTATACATTGTATAGGTTGCCTGTGTTATATATATATATATATATATATATATATATAAATAAATACTATATAAAAATTATTTTTATAAATAGAATTGAGATATATAAAATATAATGGCCAGCTATTTTGCAGATCTTACCTTAAGACAATATTACATTATACATGGATACAACTTCCAGATGGAGACCATTTGTATGCTTTTAAATAAGGTGTAAATTCCCTTGCTAGGACTTGTATGGCTAATTTATAAAATCAAAACTGAGGTGTTTCCCTAAACCATATTTGAAACCAATGCTCATATATACAGATTTAAACCCCACCCAGAGGTTCATGTCTGCCCAAGTATTTCATGCCTTCTTAATGACAAACAATGCAATTTACCATTATCATACCAAGACTATTTGCATGTTGACAGCAAAACAAGTATTTTAAGCTAAGCCAGCAAAAGCACTTTTAAGCCCAGGACCTGCCATTTTGCCAGGCTTTTTCACTAATTAAAATGCACAAATTTTACAAAATATTTATAGCTTTACACATGTAACCAATGAGAAAACGCAAAGTGTTGCTGTACATTAAATGTTATTTCAGTTACGATTACACAGTATATTTGCCCTAGAATAAATGGCCAGTGTGGTCACCATAAATTCATACAGTGGGGCAAAAAGTATTTAGTCAGCCACCAATTGTGCAAGTTATCCCACTTACAAAGATGAGAGAGGCCTGTAATTTTCACCATAGGTACACTTCAACTATGAGAGACAGAATGAGACAACAAGGTCCATAAATCGATTGTCTGATTTTTAAAGAATTTATTTGCAAATTATGGTGGAAAATAAGTATTTGGTCAATAACAAAAGTTCATATCAATACTTTGTTATATACCCTTTGTTGGCAATGACAGAGGTCAAATGTTTTCTGTACGTCTTCACAAGGTTTTCACACACTGTTACTGGTATTTTGGACCATTCCTCCATGCAGATCTCCTCTAGAGCAGTGATGTTTTGGGGCTGTCGCTGTGCAACACGGACTTTCAACTCCCTCCAAAGGTTTTCTGATGGAAGGAGGTTTTCACTCAAAATCTCACGATACATGGCCCTATTTATTCTTTCCTTTACACGGATCAGTCGTCCTGGTCCCTTTGCAGAAAAACAGCCCCAAAGCATGATCTTTCCACCCCCATGATTCTTTGGATGCAACTCAGCATTCTTTCTCCTCCAAACACGACGAGTTGAGTTTCTACCAAAAAGTTGTACCTTGGTTTCATCTGACCATATGACATTCGCCCAATCCTCTGCTGGATCATCCAAATGCTCTCTAGCAAACTTCAGACAGACCCGGGCATGTACTGGCTTAAGCAGGGGGACACGTCTGGCACTGCATGATTTGAGTCCCTGGTGGCGTAGTGTGTTACTGATGGTAGCCTTTGTTACTTTGGTCCCAGCTCTCTGCAGGTCATTCACTAGGTCCCCCCGTGTGGTTCGGGGATTTTAACTCACCGCTCTTGTGATCATTTTGACACCACGGGGTGAGATCTTGCGTGGAGCCCCAGATCGAGGGAGATTATCAGTGGTCCTGTATGTCTTCCATGTCTTCCCAGCCTGGTGCAGGTCTACAATTTTGTTTCTGGTGTCCTTCGACAGCTCTTTGGCCTTGGCCATAGTGGGGTTTGGAGTGTGACTGTTTGAGGTTGTGGACAGGTGTCTTTTATACTGATAACAAGTTCAAACAGGTGCCATTAATATAGGTAACGAGTGGAGGACAGAGGAGACTCTTAAAGAAGATGTTACAGGTCTGTGAGAGCCACATATCTTGCTTGTTTGTAGGTGACCAAATACTTGACAGAGGAATTTACCAATGAATTCATTAGAAATCCTACAATGTGATTTCCTGTATTCTTTCCCCCATTCTGTCTCTCATAGTTGAAGTGTACCTATGGTGATGATTACAGGCCTTTCTCATCTTTTTACAACTTGCACAATTGGTGGCTGACTTAATACTTTTTTGCCCCACTGTATACTCAGACAAACAAGTTGATAGAAACATGTGACCTTATACATTATCCCTTCAAAATAATTGCAATTTACTATAATTATCCTTTTATCCCAAAAAGACTACACAGACGTTTGTGTTTATGAACTACTGTCTGATCATCATAATTTTATAATAATAATAATCATAATAATAGTTTGGTTTAAAGACACTTTTTACTATAATGTATAATAATGAGGTAAAATGTTCCATCTTTGTGCAAGGATTCTTAATTTGTAACTATCTATCATCTATCTATTCAGTTAATACATACACATACACATATACTGTACGGAGTCATCTATATATTGTATCGATTTAGATTGAAACGTGATAAATATATATATGTATATATATTTATGTGTGCGTATATAGATGTCAATGTAGAGTAGTGATTAGGCTCCAATAATTATCAATCAGTCTGGTCGACAGACAGAGGTCGAGTGGAACCACTCTAAAACTAAGGATTTATATTTTAGGAAGATTGATTTTTCTAAAATTAAAAGATATTTAGGTACGTATTTGATGGTCTAGACAGTCCAGGCGAAATGAAATTATTTAAAAGAAGTTCTGCATCACAACACTGCATAAATGTTGTATGTAAGACTAAAAGAAAAAGTAAATCAATGCGGCATATATTTTAAAGGAGAAGAAAAACTATAAGCAGACTCAGAATGAGTATTATGAGATGCGTCATACAATTTGCGACTGAATGCCCAAGTCTAGTCTTTATCATACCTCCTACATTTTAAGACACCTTATAGGCATTCCTGATTTTTTTTATATTGCAAAGCATTCACCATTTTAGTAACGCTCCTTTGAACTCGCTCCAGAATGTCAGTATCCATCTAGAGATAGGGTATCCAGAACTATTCCAAATGTGCTCTAGGTGAATTCTGACCAGATATCTGTAAATAAAAAAATTGTGATAAACATGAGTAAAAAGAAAACATATTTTTGTTCAGTTTTTAAAGAGGAAGGTGAAGGATGAGAAAGAAGAGAAATAGTGAGACATGTAAAATATGCGTACAGAGAAATAAGTTCTACTTGAATTCTCCAAAGTAAAAGAAGACAAACCCATGTGGTGTGATGAGATACACCTAAAGCTATTTAAAGAGCTTCAGAGTGTTCTGGCAAAACCGTTAGCCAGACTTATTTAATCACTACTGACAGGAGTGGTTCCAGAAAGTTGGCAATTATAGTACCACAAAAAAAGGCAACAGGGAAGATTCAGCCAATAACATATCAGTAAATCTTACCTCAGTAGTTGGGGAGTTATTGGAAACTATTTAAAAGGAAGGAATTGTTTAATATCTGGATGTAAAGGGCTTGCAAGACCAGAAACACCACATGGTTACTGCAGAGAGATTTTGCCAAAGTAACCTAATGGCAAATCATTTAAGTAATTCAGAATAATGGCCAGGCATGGGACAGCTGCAGTTTAATGTTGATAAACATAAAATAATGCACTTGGGACATAAAAATCCAAAGGCATAATATAGCATTGGGGTGCTGTTCTGTCAAAAATAACAGAAGTATTTGGTGGTTACTTAAACAGAGAATACAAGAAGTCTTCTACAGTAAGGGAATTTGAATTTACATGGGATAGGCATTAACGCTATCCTGATGAGACCAAGGAACACTGCTGGGACATCTTTATTGAAGCATACCTGTTTTAACTCATAGACAATCAGACAAAGAAATGCAACACAAATAGAGGGTACTGATAGGTTGAATTGCTGTGTTGCCCTACAAGCACAAAAATGACTTACAAATCAGGTCTATAGCTTGCATAGGACAAGAGGGAGCAACTTCCCCAGGTGTACCTCCTTGTGCAAACCATCTGATCTTACCCCCAGGAATAATGATTGTTATACAGTTTAGATTGATCTCCTTATGTATGAAGACAGAAACAATGTGCAAGTAAGTAAGTGTGGATACACAGTATACTACAATATTTGCAAATATTTAAATATATTTTGATCCATAACTTTAATGTAAAAATGCAATGTGCCATTTATGGCACCTATAATGCAATGGTATTATAACACATGGCAATTTTAAAATATTCTTATATACTGTGTTTCCACACTTACTTAACTGCACGTTATTTCTGTCTAAATAGAACACTTAACACTTTTACTGCATTTGCTAACATAATATATACATCTTTCAAATATTATCTTAGCACGTAGTTAAAAGTGAGGGCTGGCCTTACCCCATTGGCAAAGTGGGCACTGCTAAGGTGGTTAGCAACTTAGGGTATGCAGGAGAGGGACACCAGCTTACCTGGGATGCTAGAAAACCTAGGGCTGGACCCGATAACAGTTTAACTATAAAATGTTAGGATTATCGTTTATATAAAATACATTACAATGATAACTAAACTTTTAAATGTATTTCTGTGCAAACAATCTTTCTACGTTGTAATACGGAGTGGAATCCTAATGATTTAGCAGAATTTATTACTTGTATGAGTTAAATGAACGTGTGGTTCCATGCAGCTGGAAAAAGCAGGAACTTTTAAGCTCTCTGTTTTTCTGGTTTAACCTGTTTAACTGTCAAACAAACAAAACTTTATGCAATCAAATGCAGGTTGATTTTCCAGTTTTTAGGTGAAATATTCTTAAATTAATGTATTGTCTCAGCTTCCAGTTTAACAAGCTGCCAAAAATCTCCCTGATCAACTGCTTTAATAATAACAGTTCAGATAAAGTAGAGACATCAGATGCCATGACCAGCAACGGTAAACCCATTTGGTGCCAAGGAAGCTTACTCATAGAGCTAAGTAAAAATTGCAGTATTTTTGTGGCACACTGTGTATTACAATTTATTATTACTATTATTATCACAAATTCTAAAGGACCACAAAATACATAGGGTTCGCACACTAGTTTCATTAGTTGTGAAACTAGGAGAAAACGCCACCCTCACTAACAGAAAAGTTAGCCTCTCTAAGTAATATCAGGTCGCCCTACGGGACTTCAGTGCATGTGCCACTTGTTACACTTTATGTGGTTGTTTAATTGTTTGTGGTTTTGATACATATTCCCTTTCCAGCAGCTCCCCTGTGAATGCAGCAACTTTTACCACTTTGGATTGTTGGTTTGTTTTACATTATTTCCCATGTAGTCACAGTGAAATGTGTCATAGCCAGTGCTTGGAATTATTTATTATTGAATTATTATCCTCTAGATGTGCGAATCACATATCACTTAATAAATGATTGCATATATTGTATTGGGTCCCTATGCATCTAGCGCAAACATATTCAAACGTGTCCACTAAATGTTGGCGAGGATGTGGTGAAGAGGGTTCACTTTTACATGTGCTATGGTACTTTGCTAAATCGCCAAAATTGTGGCTAGAATTATTTCCGTTGATCCATTCCGCTCTATGTTCCTGCATGTGCAGAAATAGCATTGTTGAGGGTCCTACCGAACAACCTACCTTTCTCATCATGTAAACTGATCAGGATTCACACATTCACACAGGATTCAAAGTTGCCATAAGTACAACATCCAAAATGTTTATAAGGCACTTCTCCTAGCAAGGTGCCAGAGCATAGTACTTTATTATAAACTTAGTTATATTTGGATATTGTACAAGAAAAGGGTTACAGCCATTATGCTGCTCAGTATAAAACAACTCTAAAGTATTGTGTTAGTAAGTACAATTTCATACTGAGCAGAAGAATGTAGATTATCTGTAAGAGTCATTTTTTTAATTTTTATTCTTATTGATGCAATTGGAAAATCAATAACTTAAAATTTATAATGCAAAAGATGGCCCAGCCAACCCAGTGAAATATATGTCACAACCCCTGCTTTTAAGGGGTTTAAAAAAGATTGCGGCACCGAAAGAGATTTGTGTAATAAATACTTGTTACCTTTCACAAGGTATAGTACAAGCCACACGCTATATTTATGTTAATGATATAGTAATACAGATTTTTTAAATAAACGAAAAACACAGCGATAGTTAAATTGCTTCTTACGTTGGTAACCTTAACAATTTTATAATGAGGGAGGAGTGTGCCTCTGTTTTAGGGTAAACACAGCTCAAGTGAAATTATGTTGTTATCATTCAATCTCTAGTCAGTGAACGCATGAAATAAGACTTCCTCAAGGGCGCAAAAGCACTAACTTATTTATAGCCATCCAATGGCGATAGTGACATGTCTCTTTGGATAAGTCCAATGTTGTATGTAAACATTAAACAAAGTGTCTATGATTGAGAGCACGCTCTAGGCTGACTGCTGCTTTAAAGATATCAGAAAGACATTTGAAAGAAAGCTTAAAGTGCCACGTGAGCACAAGCCACAGTGAATATTATTGTTTGTTCAACAAATATTTATAAATACAAAGTCCAAGTTTAAAAAGAACATTACTCCTAGAAGTGTAACCTTTTCTTTTCTAACCTTTATACATTTCATCAAGGACAAATATGATGATACATGGGGGGGGGGGTTGTTGATAATGGTTGCAAGTGCCCCTGAGCTTCATTTATGTAAGGGTTACAACCAGGTTTGACTTTATTTGAGCATGTTTATCTCGGAATTCGGCTCACAGCTACTGATATGTCGAAGATATACTTACAAGAGGATTAATCCAAAATTGATGGACACTATCGATAGGATTGTTGAACATCTGAAGTCACGTGGGTTTCAAGATCAAAGACTACATGGGTTAACCTCAAGAAGATCATGCCAAATTAATATTATTTTTTTGATTGGATGCCTAAAGTAATTGATCAAGGTGGTGCAGGTGGCATTGCATATCTGTATTTCAGTAAGGCTTTTAACAACATTTCACATAAACTGTAATCTCTGAGTTTAGATCCCAATATTGCTGAATTGATCAAGCAGTGGCTGAGTGACAGACAACAGATGATTGTAGTCAAGGGAGTATATTCAGAGCAAGGTCTTGCTATCAATGGGGTACCTCGGGGATCTGTACATGGACTCATTCTATTTAATATTTTTATTAGTGATTTTGCAGACGGTCTTGGTAAGGTATGTCTTTTGCTGATGACAAGATTTGCAACAGGGTTGATGTTCCTGGAGACATAATCCAAATGGCAAATGATTTAGATAAACTAGAAAAATGGTCAGAGCTGTGGCAACTGGCATGTAATGTTGATAAGTGCAAAGTAATGCACCTAGGGCATAAAAACCCAAGGACAGAGTATAAAATACTTGATACTGTCCTAACCTCAATATGCGAGGAAAAGGATCTTGCAGGACTGAACTGAACTTGTACCTTCTGTACCCACATCAGATTAGTGTATATCCCCTCACTATTTCAGCACATATTTAAAAGAATTATTTGTGTTAAGCCACACGGTGGAAATTTAACAGTTTTTCTGTCTTTCTTTTATTTAACTAGTACTATACATAGTAACAGAACACTTCATAGTGTGAAGTACGATTTTATACCGAGCAGATAAAACTTTTTAGTTACTTAGTTACACTATCGACCTGACATGGAAATCAATTTTAATTGATTTACTAAAGGATATGTTTTAATTTGAATATTTACTCAAGCAAGCAAGCTGACTGCTTATTCCCAATTCTTACACCCCAATCAAAAAACTAAAATATTAAACTAAACCTTCTCCTCAAAACCATAAATCCAAAAACTAAACACACATTCATTTGCTTGATCAAATTTCAGCGTGTCAAGAAACCAACAACCAACAATTAGCATTGTGAAATTTACCATAATAAACGACATCAATCTAAACTGAACAGCCATAGTTTTGATAAATACGTATCTGATAATATAGGAAGTACATAACCAGTAAATGCCAGAAGCCTACCAAATTACCAAATCTCTCTTCTCAGCAAATTCTCACACATGCTCCGTGCCATAGCATCTAATCCTAACATTTATCAAACAGTGTTATCAGGCACCTCTCAAATGAAAGTCATACAAGGAAGTAAAAAAAAAAGTACATGTCAAAACAAAGTGTCCTGATTTCAAGAACATATAGCTCCAATGTATTTATATTTTTAATTCTGTTTATTGCACCTGTTCTTCAACTATTTATATCGAAGATTTTATAAACATCTACTTGTACATTTACACACCTTGTGTGACGGTAACCGCCTTACATGGGGGTAAATTTAAATTTGGTAGATGAGCACTGAGGGATTTCTGGGGAAACTTCTTAACTGCCTGCCCAGACTCCTCTTATGTCTAAGTCACTCTGTGTTCATTGGGGGACACAAGGTGAACAGGAAGCCCTGTCCAGTCTGCCCTGAGCGGGACCGAGCCACATATTCATTGAACTATACCGCGGCTAGCAACCGCGGTGATGCCCGCTGACAATTGGAACTGCGTCGCTACGAACCCTCTTTGTCCCATCACGTCACTCTTTTGACGTTACATTAAGCTTGTGGTGGGCAAAACTCGGTGGTGGTTATGGGGAGCTCATTTGGGAACACTGGTTTTATTTTGCAATCTTTAAGACTGGGGTTTACCCAGCCGCGGCTATGGAACTCTGTCGCACCATAACATCCTCAGAGCAATTTGTCCCCAGGGATTGATGCTGAAATAGTGGCTTTTTGACGGGTGGTCATTGCTCTCCGTAGAACTGTATAGCGGCACTGGACTGCCTGGTGGTTGTTGAGATTAAACCCCTAATCTTATTATGTTTTGCAAATAAATATCTGTGCTGTCCTCAATAAACTCAGTTCTGCTAGTGCTTGGGTAAATATGAAGGGTTAATTCCTTGAGCAATTAAACTTTTTGTGGCAAGGAAGATTTCTATGGCTGAGCTACTCAATCGGAGTACGGGCCTCCATCACACCTTGTAGTTTGTGCCTTCTCTTCTCCATGAACAGATCCAGGAACAATATCTTGGAAATATAGTACTTATGATAATAGTTGAATTAACAAAGCTCATAGCAACATTTAAATTAAATAGTAAGATTAAAATGAATAAGGAAAATGGGAAAGAAAAAAGGAAATTAGTGAAAACAAGGAATAAAAGAAGGCTAAAAAATTAAATTAAATTTAGCAAATATCAATAGTGTCATGAACAATACTATTTTATGAGATAAATGTCAGTGAGATAAAACTCCTATTGTAATATGTTATCAGATGCTAGGATTTTGAGCATTTTGTGGAAAAAGTAACCATCAACATTTTCAGTTGAAATGCTGGAAATAAACATAAAAGAAAAGAAAAGAAAATGACTTCACCACTTCATCCGATAGAATGCCATATCCCAAATTCTATTTGTCATATCCACAAGAGGTCTTATAGCCAAGGCATACAATATTAGCATTATACTATGAGCTAATGTAATACTACCGAAATGAGATATGAAAATGAATATGAGATGTTGATGTTTATTCACAAAAGGACTTTAAGGACAATTGTCAGCACCATGGACAGAGAACATGCATTCTGTGTTATCTATTCATTTTAATTTATTGCACTGAGCAATACCAGATAATTCCATAAGTGTTCTCTTCATACAGTATGTGATTGTGTACATTTAATTCAACATTTCCAATATGCTCAAATCTAGCAAGTTTAACAGAGTGGCGCTCATTTATAAAGCAGAAAGAGACAAGTAACAAAACAAGGAATCATTGGACACCCAACAAATACTGCTTAAAAGCACTTATCTGAGGCATAAGTATTGGGGATTCAGTCACACTATAGTTAGCCCACCACTATGTCAAATTTTCCTTAATTATGATGAGTCCTATCTAATCCTAACATGGTTGTATTGCTTACCATGGAGCTGAATTAGTGGAACTCCACTCCCTTTTAAACTACCGGCATGCTCCTGTAATTTAAAGCCCTCTTTGGACATTAATAAAGGATATGTGTGGTAGATGGAGTGCTTATCCCAAAGATCTGGTTAGTGAAGCAAACAAGAAAAATAACACTTAAATAGCTTGCACTTCAGTCAGTGATTAGGTCATATGTTCAAATTATGGGTCTTATTTCCTCTGAACAAGAAAATCAATTATGGTTGCCCCTGTCCCAGTTTTACTGGGACAGTCCCAAAATGAAAAGGTAAGACGTGACTCACAAACGTGCCTTTTTATGACCTGAAAACTGCTTGGCTAATGCCAGAGGTAGGGTTCAGTGGGGTCACTATGTGCAAACCGCATTGAAGACAGGGTGAGGAGTAAGTGATCATGTAATGATCATGTGAGTGTCTGGGTATTTTAGTGTGATTATTTTGGTAGGTTGGTGTGTGTATCTCTGGGTACGCGTGCATTATTGGGATTGTGTATGTGTGTTAGTGTGTGTGTGTATGCCTCATGCTTCTCTCATCACCTCTTAGTTTTCTCTATTCTGTCTTTTTCTCTTCTCTCGTCTCACCCCTCTCCTCTCTTTCTAAATAATTATTTAGCCACCAAATACAATTGCAATTGGGCATTAGTTAAATTTTATCAGTGTCAGGAAATAAAACCAGACATTGTGTTTAGTCAATGTTTCCCAGGTAAAGCAACATTTCGTCTTGCAAGATGTATTCACTGCAAAATTACTGAATGTATGATATACAAGGATCCTTTTTTGGTTTGTCAGAATCACAATTGTTATTGAACATATACCGTATCCATGTTAACAAATCCTTTCTTCAGTGTAGCTGTGCAATATATATGTTTATTTGTATGTTCACACAATCTCGGTATGACACACATCCACATTTAGCTGAATATGTCAAACTCATAGCGGTTGTACAAAACAGAGGGTTAGGGTGGTATTTCCCAGTTATTATAATATGAAATTAGATTGGGATTGACTAGGTAATGATAGGAATTATTCTTTAAAATGAAAGGGAAGAATGTACAGCAAGAGAGTAAGAGGGCAGACAAATGAGAAAGGAACAGAGATAGTTGGGGCAATAGATAAAGGGATTTTTAGGGAGCAGGTGTAAAGTGATATACAATAGGTGCAGAGTCTGAAGGCAATGTGCTAGAAAGACCAGGTTGTAAGTAAATCTGAGTAGAACTCTTACTTCTTCTCTTTTTACTCTAATACCACCTTCTCCTCATTCTTCTCTTCAATTCTTTTCTTTCCCTTTGCTCTTTTCTTTCATGCTTCTCTTCCATTTCCTCTCATTCTTACTTTCTCTGATCTTCCGGTTTTCTCTTAACACACCTTTTTTCTCTATTCTCTCCTCTTTCATCAGGTTTCCTTTTCTTTTTTATATCTTATATTCTTGTTTATTTTATCTTATTTTTTTCCTTTCTGGTAAATAAACAAACTACATTTTTTGTTGTTAATTATAAAGCCATGCCCCTGGCCACAATGTGTGCAGCGTTCCTGCTTCCCCTTGGCGGTAAAAAAGAGAAGACTTGCACAGCATGTAAGCAACACTGAGGTAACCTGCAGATCTGTGCGCAAGTGCTTGCGACCCCCAAGGGGTAGCTGCCCCTTTTGCCCCGCGTTAAAGACGGCCTGACTAAGATAAATCTTTACATTATGCAAAGAGGGCCTTGCTTGCAAGTTTACAATCTAGCTATCTTAAATTCCAGGTGCTCACAGAAAACACATTTCTCTACATTCAAGATCCCTAGGCTGCACAAAAAGAATTATGTATGTACCATGCAACCTATATGTTAAAACAAGACAAATATGTATAATAATATATTTTATAATCCAAGTCGTTGATTTAACATAAAATATGAAAATTCAAATGGTAAATTTGAGATTTAATCTTGTTCTGAACCCTGCTCTTAATACAACAGCCTTTATAGTCAACAGGGTATTCTGAGAGCTTGAAGCACAAGGGAAATAGAAGTGCTTTTAGTCAATCAGGTATTCCCTCCTATGCAGGGCCAGATTAAGAGCATCATGGGCCTGGTGCTGAGGATTTTGGTGGGCCTTTTTTGGAAATAAATAAAATAGACAGAATGGACAGAATCTTAACTCCTTGACATCCATGTTACATACATAGTTACATACATAGTTCATAAGGTTGAAAAAAGACCTAAGTCCATCAAGTTCAACCCTTCTACCTAACCTTTCTATTCTTGATCCAAAAGAAGGCAAAAAAACCCCCAATTAAGCTACCTCGAATTCTGCCATCAGGGGAAAAAATTCCTTCCTGACCCCAAGAGGCAATCGGATTTCTCCTTGGATCAAGAAGCTCTAAAATATTAATATTATTCTATTTGTATCCCTGTATATCGTGCCTTTCTAAGAAAATATCGAGGCCCCTTTTGAAGGTATCTAATGTATTGGATAACACTACCTCCCTTGGAAGTGAATTCCATACCTTAATTGTCCTCACTGTGAAGAATCTCTTCCTTTGTCGTCTATGAAATCTGCGCTCTTCCAGTCTCAGAGGGTGACCTCTTGTTCTTTGTATATTTCTGTTAATGAACAGGTCACTGAAGAGCTCTTTATATTGGCCCTGCATGTATTTATATAATGTTATCATATCCCCTCTGAGACGCCGTTTCTCCAGTGTATATAATTTTAACTTTTTTAGTCTCTCTTCATAACTGGTATCTCCCAATCCCCTTATTAATTTCGTAGCCCTCCTTTGCACTTTTTCTAATTCCATAATGTCCTTTTTAAGGACCGGTGCCCAGAATTGTACCGCATATTCAAGGTGAGGTCTTACCAATGACCTGTACAGAGGCAAGATGATATCCTCCTCCCTTGAATCAATACCTCTTTTTATGCATGCTAAAACCTTATTGGCCCTCGCAGCTGCTTGCTGGCATTGCGCACTGTTGTCAAGTCTGTTGTCAACCGTTATTCCTAAATCCTTCTCATTGGTAGTTTCCCCCAAGGATATTCCATTTAAAGAATAGGTTGCATTTTTATTATTTTTACCATAATGCATAACTTTGCATTTCTCTATATTGAACCTCATCTGCCACTTGCACGCCCAGTCCCCAACTCTGTCTAGATCTTCCTGCAATGAAGAAACATCAAGATTAGTCTGAATTACCCGGCCTAATTTTGTGTCATCAGCAAAAACTGTGACATGGCTCTTAATGCAGCTTGGGAGATCATTTATAAATAAATTAAAAAGAAGAGGACCGAGGACAGACCCCTGAGGCACGCCACTTAATACCTGCGTATAGGCTGAGAAACATCCATTCACAACAACCCTCTGCATTCTATCTTTTAGCCAATTTCTGATCCACATACAGACATTTGCCCCTAAGCCTATTTCTGTTAATTTATAGAGTAGCCTTTTATGCGGAACCGTATCAAACGCCTTAGCAAAGTCCAGATAAATCACATCTACAGCCAACCCCAGGTCTATATTTTTACTAACTTCTTCATAGAATGTTAATAGGTTGGTTTGACAAGACCGGTCTTTCACAAATCCATGTTGACTTCTACTAATTGGATTATGGATCAAGATATGATCTTGAATGTATACCTTTAGCAACCCTTCAAATAATTTCCCCGCTACCGATGTTAAGCTTACTGGCCTGTAATTGCCCGGTTGAGATTTTGATCCCTTTTTAAATATGGGCACAACATCTGCCTTGCGCCAATCTAATGGAACTATGCCCGAGCTGAAAGAATCCCTAAAGATTAGCAATAGTGGCTGGGCCAGAATTAGGCTTAGTTCCTTCAGTACCCTTGGGTGTATACCATCCGGTCCAGGGGCCTTGTCTACCTTAACAGTATTTAATTGCTTGAGCACTTTTTCTTGTGTCAGCCAATCCCATGTTTGTTGCAACGGTTTCTTAAAATTAGCCAGCAGGGGCTCCGTCATCGGTTCTTCCTTGGTATAAACAGAAGAAAAAAAAGCATTTAAAATGTCGGCTTTCTCTCTGTCCTCACTAACCAAATTTCCAGTTTCAGATAATAACGTACCGACATTCTCTACCTTTAACTTTTTCCCATTCACATACTTGAAAAATTTCTTGGGATTGGTTTTACTTTCCTTGGCAATAAGTTTCTCATTTTCTAGTTTAGCCATTTTAATCTCCTTTTTGCAGGCTTTGTTGGCATCTTTGTATGCCATAAATGATACTACCGACCCCTCGCTTTTATAATGCTTAAATGCCAATTGTTTATTCCTTATTTCCTGTTTTACTTTCCAGGTAAGCCACATTGGTTTTGATTTGTTTCTTTTGTATTTGTTTCCCATAGGTATATATTGGGATGTATAACTTTGCAATATGTGCTTAAAGGTATTCCATTTCTCCTCTGTGTTTAACCCAGAGAACAATCCATCCCAGTCTATACATTCCATGGTGGACCTTAGCCTGTCAAAGTTTGCCCTTCTGAAATTAAGAGTTTTGGTAGAGAAGTTACCCATTTGCTTTTTGGAATTAATCTCAAATGAAACCATGTTATGGTCACTATTCCCCAAGTGTTCTCTTACTATAATGTTTGAGATAAGTTCCTCATTGTTAGTTATTACCAGATCTAGACAGGCATCCATTCTGGTTGGGGTCTCTACTAATTGGGACATAAATTGGTCATTAAGCAGGTTCAGAAACTTGCTGCCCTTAGTGGAACACGTTCCACTATTCCAATCTATATCTGGGTAATTAAAATCTCCCATGATCAAAACTTCATTTCTATATGCAGCCTTTTCAATTTGAAATAGCAGCTGATCTTCCCCCTCATTGCTAATGTTGGGTGGCTTGTAGCATACACCCACAAGTAGTGTGTGACTTTTTTTACTGTCTAGGTTAATCTCTACCCACAGCGTCTCCACATTACTACTGTCATCATGCACATCTTCCTTAATACTGGGCTTAAGTTTAGGGTTTGCATATAAACAAATCCCTCCCCCTTTTCTATTTGCTCTGTCCCTTCTAAAAAGTGAATATCCTTGTAAGTTTACTGACCAGTCATGCGTATCATCCCACCACGTTTCCGTGATACCGATCAAGTCATATTGTTCATTACTTACCAATACTTCCAGCTCACCCATTTTGTTTGCCAAGCTTCTCGCATTTGCTAAAAGACATTTAAGGTTACTACCCATTTCTGATGTAACAGTTGACAAATAATTCTTGACAGCAGGTTTTGTACTATGCAACACCATATTGTCTGTGCTAACCCCACCAGTGCTCTCACCCCCTTTTCCCATAGCTAGACCCCCTTCTGAGTCTACTCTAGCTAGCACTTCTTTTCTATATTTATCCTCCCCCCCAGAACCTAGTTTAAAAGATCCGCAATTCCCCTAGCCATCCTCTCCCCTAGCACTGCAGCCCCCTCCTCATTGAGGTGCAGTCCATCCCTGCTGTAGAGTCTGTAGCCGACTGCAAAGTCTGCCCAGTTCTCCAAAAACCCAAATCCCTCTTTCTTACACCACGCTCTTAGCCACGCATTGATCTCCCTAAGCTCCCGCTGTCTCCCTGAAGTAGCGCGTGGTACTGGTAATATTCCAGAGAACATTACCTTGGAGGTCCTTTGCCTAAGTTTCTGACCTAGTGCCCTAAACTCATTTTTAAGGACCCCCCACCTGCCCCTAACTATGTCGTTAGTACCAACATGTACTACGACCGCTGGATCATCTCCAGCCCCTCCCAACAATCTGTCTACCCGGTCCACAATATGTCGAACCCGAGCACCCGGGAGACAGCATGCTGTTCGGCATTCGGGGTCCTGGCGACAGATTACCCTATCAACCTTCCTTATAATTGAATCCCCTACCACCAGCACCTGTCTAGCCTTCCTAGCCTTCTGGCTCCCCACTATGCTGGAGAGGCTACTCTCCTGGCTGCTAGGAGAGTCAGCCTGCCCCAGAAATGCTTCCTCTGAGCTGGTCTCCCCAGCATCTTCGCACAAACTGGCAAACATGTTGGGGTGATCTAGCCCAGAACAAACCTCCCTAGCTCTCCGGCCCCTGCTGCCCCTTGCACAACTAACCCAGCTCTCTGCCCTCGAGACCTCTTCTTCCCCATCTCCACCACCCTCAGCACTGGCCCCAGCCAATGCCTGCTCTGTAAGCAGCAAGCTCCTCTCCATGTTGTCTATGTCCCTCAGTGTTGCCAGTTGCCTCTTTAGATCTATCACAGTACATTCCAAAGAAGCAACCTGCTCACACTTGCAACAGCGGTATGGCCCCTGGGGAGCTCGCTCCAAGAGCACATACATTTTGCAAGACATGCACTGAGTGGCATTATCCAACATGCCTACTAATGTAATGTGTACTGGATAAAGAGAACATCAGTGCTCTGCCACATTGAAACCCAGACACACACACACCAGGACAGGCTCTGCCATACCGACACCCAAACACACACCAGGACAGGCTCTGCCACACCGAGGCCCAAAACACACACCAGGACAGGCCCTGCCACACAGACACCCAAACACACACAACAAGACAGGCTCTGCCACACTGACACCCAAAAACCAGGACAGGCTCTACCACACTGACACCCGCATCCGGATGGTTTGCATGCTGCTTATGTCGTTTGTGTTTTTGCCCCCTTGTGTATTGCCCCAGCCAACCCTATGTGTATTTATGCCCCCAGGCTGCCTCTCCCTTTGGTATTCATTCATGTGATGTATTGATTGTGTATTGATGCTGCCAGCCCCCACGTGTATTTGTGCACTCCAGAGAGCCCCCCATTGTGTATTTATCCCACCAGGCAGCCCCATTTTAGTAATGATGTGATGTCCCAGCCAGCAACCACTTGCAAATTAATGCCCCCACACCCTTGCGTATTGCCCCCAGCCAACCCCACATTGTGTATTTATGCCAGCCAGCCCCCGCCCTTAGTATCAGATCTGGCACCCAGACCTGCCTAGGACCCAGATTGGAAGAATAGGACTTGCCATATTTGCCCCAAAACACCCTGCTGGTGGCATCTTTGCCACCAAAACAGCCTACCTGTTGCATGCCCCCCCACTTACACATCCATGCTATCACACACACATATTCATTCACAGATACTCATTCACTCATTCAGATATTCATTCACAGATATTCATTCATACATTGATACTCATTAATTCCCTCATTGAGATACCCATTTACATATACTCATTCACAAGCATTCATTCACTCCTTCACAGATCTCACTCAATCTCACATTATCCTTCATACAGCCTCCCCCACCCCCTTACCTGAACTGAAGATGTATGTGCCACTCGCAGACTTCCGCAGGGGCATGCTGGTTCCTTCTGGGTTGCTCGCACTCTGTGCGAACAACCTGTTAACCAGACACGCAGCAGGGTCATGTGACGTACATGACGTACGTACGTATCGTGACTCTGCAGGATTCCTGCGTCCCCCTGGCGGTAGAAGAGGTGTTGCTTGCGCGCGTCTAGCAAGTAAGTAGCGGCCCCTGTGGAATTGATCATGGGGGTTGCCCGGGCCCCCTAGAGTGGGGGACCCAGTCGCAGTTGCGGCGACCGCAGTTGCTGCGGGCTTAAGGGGCAGGTACCCCTTTTGCCCTGCGTAAAGGACGGCCCTAGGCCCAGTCAGTCTAGTCCTGACTGTGCCAATTTTAAGGTAGGGGCCTGGAGCTGCAGCTCCATCAGCCTCTATGCTAATCCGGCCCTGCTAATGATATCCCACATCCTAGATCAAGACTATGAATTCAACATTAACAGTAATTTCATTAGGTTTAAAACTTCTATCTTGCCCTGGTCACAGCAATCATAAGAGAAAGGTATCAAATGGCAAGACAGGTACAGTGGAGTATGCATGGTGGGGGTAGCAAAATAGTCTCTCCTATTTCAGAGCATATCCTTGGAAAGACTAACAAGGCAGCCCCGCCATATTAGTAAAAAAATGTCCTCTAAAGAAATAGCTAAAAGGTAAAGAAGTCTCCCTAGTATAAAACAGAGCATAAAATAGATGGTAACTTGAATAAAGAAGTAACCTCCAAAAATTAAGAAGCTCTGGTTCCCAGAGTCCAGATATATTTTCTTATGGGTATTAATGGGTACAAACAGACATTTAAACATGTGTTTCATTTAAACCCCAGCACCTGCTACAGCAGCAGATACCAATCAAATAGATTGTAGTACTGAGCTTAGACTCCTGCAAGCAGTTAACACTTTCTTCAGGGAATCGCTTATACACACCATCACATGCCTTTTTACAATACCATTACTTCCTTCCTCACATATGTACGTCTTCTTACATTATATATATATATATATGTGTGACAGTGTAAACCCCAGGGAGATGCTTAGTGTGGTATTTGGGTACAGCTGCTATCCAGATCATCAATATGGGTCCCTGGGGTGGAGCAATTGGAGAGCAGAGTGGGCCAATGCTCCATTCCCCCATTCTGTGGAAAATCCATGCCGGGTTTTCCAGGAGGCAAGAAATCTGCAGGATCCGCTCCGGGATTTCTATGAGGCCGGCATCAGGCACAGGTGCTGGGCATTAAAAACCCCTGGAGCCTGATACTCAGAGAGACTGTTGGGGGAAGAGGAAGTTCCCTGTGCTCCCAGGGCAAGGAGAGCCCCTGAACAAGACCATCCCTGAGCCAAGTGAGGCAATACCTGCCTGGACATTTTGTGTGCTGTCTGTGGGAGGTTTTCCAGAGCCTGGCGTAGCTGGGTCTGGCTGGGAGGTCTAGTTAGTGGGTGATTAGGCTGGTCAGTCGGGACCAGCATAGTTCAGCTAGAGAGGGCTCCAATTGGGAGCTAGGTTTTCTTTTATGATTTGGTTTTGGGGTTTAGGCTGTTAAAATAAAGCGCTGTTTCGTTAAACACTGGTGTTCCTGATTGCCCTAGAGGACTGTGCTCAAGACCCTTAAAAGTGACATGTATGGCCCTCATGCTATAGGGTTTGTCACATATTCTCCTTCACTATGGGCATTATAGCTTCCATACGCTCCTGCATTTGAGCTACATGTTCTATAACACTACGGTGAGGGGTATGCTCTTGTTCCCATGTTTCCTTGGCAACATCTAAAATACCTCTGGGGTGCCTGCCATATAATAATTCGAAGGGTGAAAACCCAGTGGAAGATTGTGGGACTTCTCTAATAGAAAACATAAGATACGGTAAGAGATAATCCCAGTTCTTACCGTCTTTGTCTACCACTTTGCGTAGCATGGCCTTTAATGTTTTATTAAACCTCTCTACCAGTCCGTCCGTTTGAGGATGGTATACTGAGGTTTTTAGCTGTTTAATTTTGAGCAGCTTACATAGCTCGGTCATAATCCTGGACATAAAAGGAGTTCCCTGGTCTGTGAGAACCTCTTTTGGTATACCCGTCCTGCTGAACATCATCATTAACTCCCTTGCAATACTCTTAGAGGAGGCATTCCGTAGGGGAACTGCCTCAGGATAACGCGTAGCATAATCAACAACAACTAAGATGTATTGATGTCCCCTAGCTGACTTAAGCAGAGGCCCTATCAGGTCCATTGCAATCCGTTCAAAAGGGACCTCGATAACAGGAAGGGGTACCAGTGGGCTGCGGAAACCTTTGTGCGGTGCCTTTAATTGACATTCAGGGCAGGATTTGCAATACCTCTCTATTGCAGCGTGTATACCTGGCCAATAAAACCGGGTTAGAACTCTCTCTCTGGTCTTCTCAAATCCCAGGTGCCCACCTAGTACATGGCTATGGGCCAGCTTTAACACCGTGTGTCTATATGATTGTGGGACCAGCAACTGTTCCATCTCCTCCTCCCCTTTCTTCTCTACCCGGTAAAGCAGGTTATGTTTTACTTTGAAATAAGGAGAACTTAAGTGCCTGTCAGGGTTTACAACGGTATCCTCCATTACTTGCACATTCTCTCTAGCTGCTGTCAGGGTTGTATCCTCCCATTGGGCAGCTCGGAAATTTCCAGGGTGGATTCCCAGATCCTGAAACTCTACTTGTGCTAAGGGGGCCTCATTATGGGGAGGTTCTACTTCATTACCCAGGCACACTACTGGTGCCTCTTGTTCATTGCCTGGCTCCCAATCAATACTGGAGAAAGGAAAAACATTATCCATTCCTTCTACCGCATGGGTTTCCTCAGAGCCCGTTACCTGAGGAACTGAGGGTTTTCCTGTTATGTTGCAGAAATGGGGGAAGTCCCTCCCTAATACTACATCGTAGGGCAACAGGGGTACCACCCCTACCTGCCATTTGACCTTTCCAACATCAGTGACAATATCAACCTCTGCCGTGGGGTATGAGTGGGTGTCACCATGTATACATACAATATCAAGAAGCTGCCTGGTATCTACTTTCTCTGGCTGAAGCAGAGCACTTTTTATCAAGGTAACTTCACTCCCAGAATCAAGCAATGCTTGTACACTCTTCCCTTCCACCCTCACTGGTCTTAAATGTGTTGTATCAACCGCAATAGTAACCACACACATTTTTGAACAAGTCAACACAGTCTTGTGTAGGGCCCTGGCTCCTACATCACACTGCATGGGCTCTTCACCCTCTGGACAATTACGCGCAAAATGTCCCGGCTCGTGACATTTGAAGCATCTTATGTGTTCCTCAGTCTGCTCTTGTGGCCGTAATGGGAATTTTGGGTGCCTGTTACCACCATAGTCATATTGTCCCATGCGGGGTACAGGGTTTTGTCCTTTGCTTCCGGTTTTCACGCTTGTCCGGTTGTTGAGGGTTCTGGACTTTGGCTGTGCAGAAGTACTATGCAGCTCCTTAACGGTCAAATACCTCTCAACCAGACACATCATCTCCTCTGGATCCTTCGGGTCCCCTTGGCTGACCCATTGTCGCAGTTCTGTAGGCAAATTCCTGAGAAAGCGATCCATGACCACCATCTCCATTATTTTAGTAGCAGAGTTGATCTCGGGTTTCAGCCATTTCTGAGCAAGCCTCAGCAACTCATACATCTGGGTCCGTGTAGGTTTACCCATGTCATAAGCCCAATTATGAACCCTTTGGGCTCTAAGGGCAGGGGTTATGCCTATACGTGTTAGAATTTCTGTTCTGAGTTGTGCATAGTCCTGGGCTTGGTCATCAGGTAAATCTTCATAGGCTTTCTGGGGTTCCCCACTTAGACAAGGAGCTAGTAACCCCGCCCACTGGCTTGCCGGCCATTTTTCTCTGGTAGCAACCCTCTCAAAAGTAGTGAGATAAGCTTCCACATCATCTGCCTCAGACATCTTATGCAGGAAATCAGTTGCTCGAATACGGGGCCCCTTATCCACAGTGGGGCTCCCTGCATAGGGCGATAGCACTTTCTGCAAAACATTAGCAAGGACTGCTCTGTCCTCATGCTGGGCTTCTCTCAGGTTTTCAACCTGTGCAGCCAGTAAACGATTGGTCTCCTGCTGTACAGCAGTCGCCTGTACCAAAGCCTTCACCAGCTCTTC
Source organism: Spea multiplicata (assembly GCA_009364415.1). NCBI lineage: Eukaryota > Metazoa > Chordata > Amphibia > Anura > Pelobatidae > Spea > Spea multiplicata. The sequence goes on from VKOC01016226.1 coordinate 169,232, forward strand.
CATCATAACACCAAGGCAGAAGACTAGTATGAAGGTACTGTACTGATTGGGTATCCCAACAATTCACAAACAATCTTCAATATGCAGACTGGCAGAGACTTTGCATACCCACAGACCATAGCAGTGCTTTACCCGCATTCTTCACCATATGTGACAAACCCTATAGCATGAGGGCCATACATGTCACTTTTAAGGGTCTTAAGCACAGTCCTCTAGGGCGATCAGAGTCAGGAACACCAGTGTTTAACGAAACAGCGCTTTATTTTAACAGCCTAAACCCCAAAACTAAATCATAAAAGAAAACCTAGCTCCCAATTGGAGCCCTCTCTAGCTGAACTATGCTGGTCCCGACTGACCAGCCTAATCACCCACTAACTAGACCTCCCAGCCAGACCCAGCTACGCCAGGCTCTGGAAAACCTTCCACAGACAGCACACAAAATGTCCAGGCAGGTATTGCCTCACTTGGCTCAGGGATGGTCTTGTTCAGGGCCTCTCCTTGCCCTGGGAGCACAGGGAACTTCCTCTTCCCCCAACAGTCTCTCTGAGTATCAGGCTCCAGGGGTTTTTAATGCCCAGCACCTGTGCCTGATGCCGGCCTCATAGAAATCCCGGAGCGGATCCTGCAGATTTCTTGCCTCCTGGAAAACCCGGCATGGATTTTCCACAGAATGGGGGAATGGAGCATTGGCCCACCCTGCTCTCCAATTGCTCCACCCCAGGGACCCATATGTATGATCTGGATAGCAGCTGTACCCAAATACCACACTAAGCATCTCCCTGGGGTTTACACTGTCACAATATATATATATATATATAAACCTTAGGGTCATGGCCTCATGGCCTCATTCTTTCAGATATGAATTGTTCAATCTAGGTATCATATGTACTCATATTACAATGACTGATGTACTCTTCACTGCTTTACAATCACATATGTAACATTGTAAATTGTGAACTGTTTACATAGTGTGTTCCCATAAGCATTTATTGAATGTTTTATTATACCATAAGATGTGGCAAGAATTCTGACGGATTTACATTTAGTGTCTCAATGCTGCACCACACTCATTATTGCTTCAAGCTGTTTGGTTACCCATTACTACATTATTATTTATCTAACCCTGACAAACACTAATTTTAGTATTATTTGTATTTTCTACATGAAAAGAATCTACATATGTGGTATAACTTGATGTTGTGTGTGGACTTATTTGCTCGATTATAAGATGGCCCTGATTATAAGATGAATATAATATTAATATAATATAATATATATAATATTAATTCAGGGAAAAAAAGAAAAAGCCTAATAAGACTACCCTATAAGAAAAAAGTTTTACAAGTTAATATTAATTCACATGTAAACTATTTTTTCATATTTAATAAAAACTATGATTGAGAAGAAATGCATTTTTTGTTTTTATTTCCTTTTATTTGCCAACCTGCCGGCAGCTATGCACGCAGACAACCTCCGCTGCTGCTGCCAGCACTTCCGCTCGGGCTTCTTTGAATGAGCTCCGGAAGGTCATGTGACACTGGCGCTCCGTCATAGAAGCCCTAGCTGCAGCGAAGGTTGTCTGCGCGCACCACACAGACCTCCACCGGCTGCCGGAGAGGAGGATCCAGGTGCCCTGCAGCGCTGCAAGGGATCTGGATCCTAGTCTTGTAGTCAGACCTCTATTTGAGATCTGATTAGACGATGACCTCGAATATCAGACAATGTTTATTTTTCAGAGCATTGTATTTTGTTCTGATCTCCTGTGTATGACCTTGGCTACGTTTACGATCCAGATTTGTGTTCCAGACTTACCTACCTGTCCAGCCGTGTACCCTGGCTGAGGGCTTCAAAGCTGTGTGCCCTGTCCTCGCTACAGTTCCCCTGCCCTTGCTACAGTTCCCCTTTATTCTTTGATTCAGTCCTGCTTTTCTGTCTGTTATGTGCCTGTCAATACCTACCTACCTACCAGTTATGATCCATCAAGGGGTACAGACAGAGCCCCAGGTATCCCCAGCAACTGGGCTCCTACCCGACCTGCTGGCCCGGGTCCTAACATAATTACTGACAGGTACCAACGTTCCTTTGCTGACCTGTACTTAGAACGTATCCAAAGCACTATTATGTTGCTGTACCATACATCAGAAGGCTCAGCAAAAGATTTCTTCTGTGCTTTACCATCATTTTGCTTTTAAGATGCTGCTCATGGTCACAAATATTTTTTCATAAACCATTGGATAGAGACTCATTGTGAATACCAGGGCAGCCATCAGGGGTTACATCCATTACAGCTGTAAGGGGCCCAACTGTCCTGGATGCCCACTTGGAAAGACAAAGTCCCTCCGATGCACTGGACCACTAATTACAGGTGACTGGAAGAGGAGCCCTCACTGTGGGGTAAATAGGCTAAGACTGTTAATCTCTGGTAATGGAGGGGTTTAGTTGTCTGTGACTGCTCATGTCTGGTAATGACTGTATGTATATTATATAATAAATATAAAATTAAATATGAAATCATTATGGTTCCCAGGCTTCCTAATAATTTCTATATTATAAAATGCATTTATGTGACTGTACATATGTGAATCAGTGTGTATGTGATATCACTGGTAGAGGCATCGCTAGTCTCCCACAGCACTTTGATGACATATGTGTCCCCAAACGGCTTCTCTGTGCCACCAAAAGGCTTGTCTGCAACAGCTTTGTGTGCATATGGCTCGTCTCCGCGCTCAAACAGCCTGTCTGCATCTTTGTGACCAACTGGCTTGTCAGTGCCCCCATACAAGTTAAATTCTGAATTCACAATCCATTTATTTGCAATGCAATTATTTTTATGCAGACTCAATGGCTAGGTGCCTGATTTTATACACCTGTGGCCATGAGTCTGATCATAACAAGAGGTGTGTCCAAAAGTTTGTAGACACCCCTCCTAATTATTGAGTTCAGGTGTTTCAGCCGCACCCATTGCTAACAGGTATATAAAATCAAGCACACAGGTACGCTATCTCCTTAGACAAACATTGGCAGTAGAATTCATCGAATTGATTTCAAATGTGATACTGTCATTGGATGCCTATTTATGTCCTGTAAGTGCCATTATTATGAAGGAGAAGTGTCTAGGAGTAACAACAGCTTAGTCATTAAGCGGTAGATCATACAAAAAGTAAACCTGCTGAATGCTGAAGCATGTAGTGCGTAAAAATCCCCTGTGCCCTGTAGCATCACTCACTACAGAGTTCCCGACTGCCTCCAGAAGCACAATTAGCACAAACACTGTACATGGGAGCTTCATGAAATAGGTTTCTATGGCCTGTCAGCTGCATACAAGTCGAAGATCACTATCCACAATAATTGTCTAGAGTGTTGTAAAGCACACTGCCACTGGACTGTCGAGCAGTGGAAACATGTTCTCTAGAGTAATAAATCACGCTTTGTAGATGAATCTGGGTTTGGCGAATACCAGGAAAACAATACCTACCAGAATGCATAGTCCCTACTGTAAAGTTTGGTGGAAAAAGAGATAATGGTCTGGGACAGTTTTTCAGGGTTTGGCTACAGCATATGAAACTGTGTGGAACTAGTTTGGGGGAGGCCCGTCCTGTGAACTTAAAAAGCCTATTGCGAGGTGGGACTTCTTGTCCATTAGAAGAAAATTTTGAATCATATCAATACTTGGCGTGACCGCCTTTTGCCTTCAAAACAGCGACAATTGCATACAGTTTTTTAAGGAATTCAACAGATTTGTTGTTGTTCCAAACATCTTTGGATCTTTGGATGTTTGGATTAGTTCCTCTGTGGATTTAGGCAGCATCAGTTGCTTCTCTCCCTTCATGTAATCCCAGACAGACCTAATGATGTTTTTATCAGGGCTTTGTGAGGGCCATACCATCACTTCCAGAATTCCTTCTTCTTTACACTAAAGACAGTTCTACATGACTTTGGCTGTATGTTTGGGGTCAGTCATGCTGCAGAATAGGTTTTAGGCCAATCATGTGCCTCATTCCATGATGGATAAGTACCTGCCTGTACTTCTCAGCATTAAGCAGACCATTAATCCTGACCAATTCCTCAACTCCATTTGCAGAATAGCAGCCACAAAGTTGCAAGGAACCTCTACCATGCTTCACTGTTGCCTGCAAACACTAATTCTTGCACTACTCTATTGCAATCAATAGTTCAGACGCTTGACAATATTTCCACATCTAAGTTATGGGTTTTGGGCTGCAAGTCTTCTATGAGACCATTCCTGAGATGACTTCTACAGACATTAGATGGTGTACCTGTTTTCTGCCAAAGCTGAGCTGATGACACTGCTGGATATCTTCCAATTGTGAAGCAAAGTAAACAAAGTTTATGGTCCTCAACATTGCCCAAAGGAGCTTGGACAGATCTTGGATCTGGAAACCCCTATTTACCTTGAAATTTCTGCCTGCATATAAATATAAGCACAAATACATGTAAGCTACATTCTACTTACCTTAAAATAAGCTATGGAAAAACAATTAATTAAAAAGCATATTTCCAGCATAGTTCTATGAATCATGTAATGTGTTATCTGCCAACTTTAGGATTTATATTCTTGCACAACGATACGAACAGAAGCTATGTAAACACAATGCTTTTGGTGAAATTCACAGCTAGTTTACTATGTGCATTTTTTAAATGTTCATTAAAATGTGTTTTCATTTTTTGTTGGTGCCCCTGTAAGTCTAGTTATTCAAAGTTTTTGAAAATTGAACATAATATAGTCCAACATGTTTTACGTGTATAAAGCAATTTTAGAAAAACCTTGTGTTATTGATCACTTGGAGTAAATTATGCCAATATAAGATTGCAAGCAAAATGAAATTAATGGTAATATGTAGTTCCATGCAGTTTCATATTGATGCATAATTAAAAGAACGGAAAATGAGCTGGGAATAATGATACAAAACAGATTTTCCTAATGTTGTAGGAACTTGGCAACAAAAAGACATTTTTAGGAGTGCAGTATATTCACTACACAGCAAGTCAAAAACACTTTATAATATTCCATTCCAGTTTTGTAGATCTTACTTTGAATTCCTATTTAGTCAATTTGTTAAAAAAAAAACTGCTATGCAAAACTGAACTGAACATTATAAATTACCTTAATCAAGTTCATGTCTAAACCAAACAGGCCTATGGCACAGACAGAGGAGTCGTAGAGTTACAACTGAACGGATGTTGATGACTAACCTTCTTGTGGACCTGCTTGGGTTGCCAAGTGGCTGATATTTGACAGGCTTCACAATTTAAACGGTGTGGATACCCTTACTGCCTCTATAGAGTGATGTTTTTGGTATCCCACCTTACAGTAGAAACTGAAAAAGCTGTAACAGCATGTACCAAAAGGGTACCACCTATCAACAGAATAGATACATTGTAACCAGTACAGCTAAGCACTAACCTGTGGCTTTTCAGTCTTTTAAAAAATAGTTATATGGCTTCACTACAGAGGGGCAAGGGTGATTATTCACAGAGCCTTGGTGTTTGCCGAAGTTGAAAACAATGGTGAAACTTGAAAGGGTGACAAACTTCACAAAAGACATCTCAGAGATGAATCACCCTTGATGAATCATCTCCTGCTATCAGTTGAACTGATGTTTTTGAAACGTTTGTCACTGTTTTTCCATGATTTCTAAACTATAGAGAAAACCATTCCTCTCTTTCTCAGGTCTGAAGCAATACCTGATGGAGAGTGGAAAACTCTTGAAAGCTTGTCTTTTCGTATTATTAATTAGTCCAATAAAAAGGTATCATTGCAAATTCAGTCAATTTCAGTTATTTTGCCATCTTGTCTAATGGACTAATACAGCTAATACAATCAGCATTACTGTGGCAAATACTGCAAATATCCACATAAAGAAACACGGGTATTGCTTCTGACCCGAGAAAGAGGGGACACCTCTTGAAAGGTTTTCTTTTAAGTATTACCGTATTGGCTCGAATATAGGCCGCACTTTTTCCCCCCACTTTAAGTCTTTAAAGTGGGGGTGCGGCCTATATTCGGGGTCTAGCGCAGGCAGCAGGGTTAGGATACAGATGCCCCACAGAGGTGCAGGGGACCTGTATCCTACTCTCTGATACGCTCAGACAGCCTCCCCTGCCAGCACTTCCCACGACGGGAGTGCCGCCACGGGAGATTGTCTAAGCGCATTGTGCAGACGTTCACCGGCAGCAGCGATGCACGTAAACAGCCTCCGCTGCCGGCACGTGTGCATGATGTGCTTTAACAATCTCCCTTGTCGGGAATTCCCACGCAGGGAGTTGTTCACGCGCATCGCCGCAGCCGGTGACTGTCCGCACAATGCGTTTTACCTCTGCCACCAAGACTTACCAGAGCAGACTCCCGGGTGTCTTGCGCGGCCGGCGGGGGACATCTACGCAATACACGTATACAACTTCCGGTGCCGCAAAACACCCGGGAGTCTGCTCTGGTAAGTCGGTTGGGGGGGGCAGAGTGGCAGCATCTCGGGGGGGGGGGACAGTGGCAGCATATCTCGGGGGGACAGTGGCAGCATATCTGGGAGACAGTGAGCATATTCTGTAAAAAAAAGCACCAAACTTTTAGGGTGCAGCCTATATACTGGGGCGGCCTATATCCGAGCCAAGAACAAATGAATCATTGCATACCACATTACTTTGATATTTTGGCATCTTATATATCATATATATATATATATATATATATAAAAAAAAAAATATATATATATATATACAGTATTTATATATGGAAATTATTAGTGTCCCCCCCAGTTTTGACTGTGGTATCTTATGCCCCTCTATATATAGTTCCTAGAGTCGCCACTGCCAGAGATGGGTAGGGTTACTATGAAGAGTTGAGAGGCATATTCTTCCAAATATGTGCCACTTAAACTCTCCTGTTTTTCCCTATGACTTTTGGCCTATATACAAATAGAACAGCATTCTAATTTCAATAAAGGAAATAAATCAATAAATACATGTGTGTCATTGCATATTAAACTGGACTAATTTTACATTTTTAAACCTCTCTTCATAAAAACGTATTGTACCTACTCCAAACTACCTTTGTGAACAAACATAGTTTGTCTTTGGCATTGTCCTTTTCTTCAAGGCATAAAATGAGCCCCACCTTGTGGGTATACAGAAGTACTGGCATGAGATCATAATACAAGGAATTTGGGACCAAGAATTTTTTTGGTTTTCTTGATCTGTGCTGGAAAAGGCTAAACATTTTTCTAACCATTGGCAAACATGTGACAAATTACTTTTCATAGCTGGACTGGTGTTGTAAATATAAGATGTAAGGATTGCATCATAAAATTAAGTATATACGAATAGCCATTGGTTTAGTAATACCAATTTAAACACAAGTCCCAGTGTATGTGATGATCCAGTGTTTAATTATATAGATTTTTGTTGTTAATTGGTTGTTAAAGGGACAGACTACTGTAAGTAAATAATGTAATATTAAGTTTTATGCTATGCGTTTAAAAAATACTTACTTTGTAAAATTCTGTGGCTCCACAACTGCAATGTAATGCATCCTCCATGCTCTATGATTCCATGGTTTGTTTGCTTAAAGTAGCCAATCACAGACAGCAAAGCAGTCCCATTGCAATCAAAGAAATATTATGTATGCTGGCTGAAGGTCTCACACAGTGCTGAGCAGAAAATGTATTTTGTTTTGCAAATCAAACAAACTGGGGCAGAACAAACAGTACTAATGTATAGAGGTGATTTTGATGAATCCCTCAATGCATTTGCATAGAAAGCAAATTAAATTGTTTCTTTGTTTGATGCTATACTAGAGAGCAAATTGTAAATAGCTTTTACTGCTGCTTAAGTTTCTTGCACCAGTTAGGACATTTTTTTTTAACATAAATGTTACCATTGTGGGAATGCCACAATATTATAACAATTTCTCCTAACAGACATTCAGTCTGAGACATGCTAAAGCACTATATTTAGCAGGCACACTCGCAGTGCAATGGCCTATCATAGCGACTTAATTACAGTAGGTAATTTTCAAGCATTACTCTTAAAATGAGAACAGGCAATGCATCAGTGGTCCTATATAAAAGATCAAAGAAAGCAAACAGCAATTACAATACTGCAACTACTTTATTATCATTCCATTACAGATGATACCATTTACCAGTCTGAATAATTATTTGGTTTCCATGTTGTTTAGTAGGAAATTGTTCATGAGCTGTCAAACTATAAATCAATGGTTTTTATATGAAACAATATTCTTCTTGCTTTCCAGAATGTCCAAGAGACTATTTTAAATAAAAGTTAAACATTGGCTGGGTTTTCATGGCATTTATACTATTTTTCAAGTAAAATCAGATACAATGTTTTAGTGAGAGTACCCACAACTAATACAGCTTATGTAGAACTGTTAATAAAAACCATCGCACCGAGGTTTTGACCGTTCCACGACATGCAGTTTCACCAATACCATGTATAACGTAGAAAGCAGGTAGAAAGTAGGAAATCCCAACTGGAGGTTTCACAGCATTGTGTGTAACAGCAGAAAAGCCACCTTAACGCGTTTTGTACCGGTCTAAACTCTTCATAGGTAACTGCTGCTAGATCTTACACATATATATATATATATATATATATATATATATATATATACTGCTAGCTACCTCATATTCTTGTCAACTGTGGCATGATAAAACATGCCCACAAGTTATTAACAATTACAAGTAGGCTTAAAGTTATATATACCCATTAAGCTTGTCTTCAGTAGACAACCATGTTTGAAATAAAGAGGTGTTATACATATAGTCTGTGCTATGGCATATGTAAGATCTATCACTTGGCAAATTTATCTTTAAACAGGGATGTATTTATACCCTGGGAGCTGCCATAGGCCTGACCCAGGATGTGCCACCAGCCACCCCCTCCATGGTTTCTTTCCTCTCTGCTGAACAATGGGATATGACATCATATGACGGCGTATAACTTTAAGGTGCAAAGCCAATAATGGAAAAAGGCTGGTTGGGGAGATCAGGTATCTTGCTTGTAACTGGCCCATTTGGCACCAGCAGGACTGCCACCCTCCTGGTCCCACATACTTAGGCCTGGGCCTAAGTATGTCACTGCTTTCAGGTGGAGTACTGGATAGAGCACACCCAAGAGTCACTGCAAAGATGGTATTGGTGCTCCTTGAATTTGTTTTAGTCGTGTAAGGTGCAACAATTTTGACCTCTGACACAAAATATGTAATATAGGCAAACTTTAAGTGCTTAGATTGAGGACCAATGGGTATATTAAATATTTAAAAAATGCAGTTCTGGTTTAGCACATCGGTAGTAATGTAGAAAAATTTCTGTGGCTGTGAGGAGGAAGAATTGCTATGTACTATAACATTTGATTACACCTTATTTTAAGAATAGCATCAGCCTGATCAGTAGGCAAGGAAGGAACCGTACATTGTTTGTCTTCCAATTCTTCACAGAGTTTTCTTTTAGAATGTTGGAATGCAGGTGTGCTTTTTATCCTGTAGTTTAAAATTAGGGGGAAATACAACTTGCTAGCACACACTACAATTTAGAGTTAATGTTCAAAGACAATACAGCATACAATTAGATAAGGTAGTGAATGATTGTTTATAATGAATGTTTAATGTTCCCAAAAAGGCATAACCTTTCTTGCCAAGTTTGATTAGCAATGTTTTGTAGAAAACAAATGCGCGTGGTAGGCAGTGTGTCCATAGATGGTTTGAACAGGCCTAATCTGCTTTGAGTTTCAGTTATACGACAGTACTGAGCACTTTCTTGTTTACAGGTAAAACAGAAAGGATAGTGGTGACCTGTGTATTGTCTAGGAGTGGCAGCCAACCCATAACATTGAACAGAATGCAAAATTTCCACTGTTCACTCCCTTGGCTGACTTTCCTATAATTTTGGTGATGAACCCACCCTTGATTGCACAAACATTACAGATGTTAAATTCAGAATGAAATATGGTCTAAATACTTATTAAGCAATCTTAAAAGAAACCCAGTATTCAATACTGTTTAAATTATGAATGTGTATGGTGTACACTTTTATATTATCGGAAAAAGCAACTAAAACTGCCTCCGCATCTATTTCTATTTTACTTTTTAAAAATTTTAAATTCTAAATGTCTCTTATACCAATGGTGAGTGAGGCCCTTCCCATCAAGAAATACATACATGATTTGGCCCTCAAAAGGTCTGCTAATCAAGGCTGTGGAAAGTTGAGGGAAGGCTATGAAAGGATAAAAATTGAGAAAGAGAATTGAATAAGCAAAGGGTCAAGGTATTATTGTTAAGTGGTAGTAGGGGCAAAAGAGGGTGATCATGCCAAGGGAGGTTGGTATTATTCTAGGGGAGGCAAAGGGTCAGTGGAAGCGATAATGGAGCAACTTTATACTGAGATGTAACTGAGATGATTGTGTCAGTAAAAATGAATATTCTATATTAATATTAAGATGCTGGAGGAGGAGTCAAGCAGTAGAGATTATACCTGGGAAAGTGAAACTATGCCAGGGCAATTATGGGGGGGGTTGTGGCAGATGTAGGGGACAGACAAAATTGCCTGAAATAATATAAACCATGGACTAAGTGAGTAAGTAAGACTAAATAAAGCGAATTACTAATACATCACTACGGGTAACAGCACTGATGACTTCAGCATAGGGGCTCAATTTTTTCTCAATATATTCTGAAAGGAAGAAACATAAGACTACCGCTTGTCTTGTCTTTGCAGCTACCCCTGAGACAACCTGTAATGGGAACTGTTACAATGTCCTTGTTGGTTGATCGCAATGTGAACATGAACCAAGGCTTTGTACACTGTGTGATCAGTAGCAAAGAAACATGCAAGAAGATCCAACTGCAGCCTGTACGGACTTCACAAAATATTCTGATAATATTATAGCTGACTCCCACTGATGAGAGTGACACAGTTCAAGTTCTTGTTCTCTTAAAACATCAATATGGGGGCACCTAACAAGGGCCTAACCTCCAGTGCACATTCAAGAATTTAGCCCTTTCAATGTAATATAGCCATGACAATTCAGGAATCTGTTCCTTATGCACCATTTGTTTTATTTAAAGGAATAGATTAATACATGGTTGAATTATTCATTTTTAATACATTGTTACTTTTATTGCATTTCCAATATTTAAACTGCCTTTGTTTTATTTTTGAATTATTTAAAACAGTAAACAAACATCTAAGAAGCATTTCAAAGCCTTTCATTCATACAAATTCAGGGGGGGGTAATTCCAGTGAAGTCCAAAATGTCTGTGATGGTTTCTGGACAATACTTGGTCAAATTAACATAATGGGAGTAATACAATAATTACTATACAAATTATAAATGTATTTGACAAATCACACGGTACATAACCTTTAAGTTATCTTAAAAAGTGTTAACTTCTTCAAAATAACAGCATTAGGATTTTTACACACTACATATTTCATGTCCTTGGAAAAATTATCCTGTGTAAATTAGAGCTTTCTATATTTAATCATATATATTATATATATATATATATTATATATATTATATATATATATATATATACCATATGTTGTTTGAGTTTTCAGTTAAAAGTTTATGTTCATAGGATTCTGTACAACTGATAGAATGTTTGTCTGCCATCTTGTGGTCAAAACATCAATACTGGTATGCAGAATTGGTAAATATTTTGCTTTACAATAAATGAATTGCTATTATCATTGTTTGGCAATGTTTTATAACTTTTCTATACTAAAATTTTAGGCAGGTGTGAATTTTTTTATATATGCTTAGATATGTTTACAAATAAAGTAAGAATGCTTTCAAAAAGATATGTTAATAGTTTTTGTTGATTTTATTAAATAATAAAAATACACTAACAAAAAAAAACTTTAGAAAACTCAAAATCAAATCAATATTTGGTGTGACCATCCTGTACAGGATGATGTTTGAATTACTGGCTGGTTTAACTTTTCACAGAGTATTCTTTACAGCATATAAATTGATTGGATGGATAAGAATCTTTTATTAGTCTTTAGTTATTGTATTCTTTGAATCTGGCTAATTTGTTTCAAAGATAATTGATCTGAAGTGTTGATGTAGCTTCCCAAGAGTGGTAAATCACTAATACAGTAATACAATGGAAAACATCTATTTGTGGGATATAATTTTAGAGACATTTTATTAAACAACAATAAAAATACAATGCATATAAAATACAATGCAAGAGACTAGTTCCTGCCACTCTGAAGAAACATAGGGGATATACACAGTGCAAAGGAAAATCATATATGCCTTACTAAATGCAGCAAAACTGAGGACTTCTCACCAGAGCTGCCATCAGAGATCTTGGGGTCCAAAACCATCCTAAACACATGGCACCCCTGTCCCATTACACCCCATGCTCCTCCTGCTGTGCTTTCGCCCAAAACACCAGAAGGTGGCCACCAGGTCTGAATGGTGAATAGAGGGAGACCAGTCCCATATAGCAGGTTATATGGGCAGAGTCCAGGTTAGAAGGCTAAAAGGACTAATGAGGGGGACTCATGGCAGATCAAGGACACTAGGCCCCCTGCTTTCCTGGGACCAATACACGGATACTAGTTGTACCCCACTTATGAAAGCCCTGTTTCTCACAAAAGCTACGCTTTGACTTACCAGAGACAGATAAATCCTAGCCACTTAAAAGACTTTGGCTCCCAGTGTTAAATTTCGCCAATCAGTGTTAGGAGGTCCACGTCTGTCAAACACTCAGCATAAGTAAGACATTGCTTCCATTTTAAATTTCCTATTTTTCCTTTCCGTTCTTCTCTTTAAATCCTTAGCAACTGTAAATTTACAAACTGAACATCTCACCAAATAACTCTTTCAGAGACATTCCAAAGTCACAGCTACAATTCGAATACATTGAAAGCATCTGCATCTGCTCAACCAGTTATCAAAGGTAAGATAGAACATGGCTTACTACCGGAAAGTAGAACTTTTCTCTTCTAGATTTATACATAGAATTATACGTCTAAATTTTATAAAACATGCAGAGCAAAAGATTAAAAAAAAGGAAAACAAAAGCAAAAACAACAATTTAACATAATTCCACAATTGCACAACCCACTGATAATTCTACAGGATCAAACCTGACATAAAAAAAGGTTATCCTTATTTATCTATTTCCTAGTCTTGGCCCTGAGAATGTTATATGATCTAATCCCTTGATCCACTCTTCCAATTACTGCAAGTTTTTAAGGTAAGCAGTATTTATTTTATTGAGACCTGTTTCCATTTTACATTGGAAAAGCAATTGTTGTTTGAAATATTCTGCTCTTTTTTCCAGTATCCAGTATCAAAAGTATTTTGATCCATGCTCATACTTGGTCAATTTAGGTGTAATATATCTTTTTTTCTTTTTCTTAAGCTTCTTCCCCCAACTCCCACTGACCGTGGGTGGTCCGATGATGTTGTTGGGTGGTCCTGCTGCCATCAGTGGCATTCCTGATGACATTGGGGGCCTCCCTGTTGATGTCAGTGGGCATTTCCTCTGAAATTGTGGGAAACACTCCCATTTAAAGATGAAATGGGCTGGGAGCAGGGTGTGTCAAGACCCTGATCCGATGACCCGGAGGATTCAGGTGTTGACCCAGAGAACTGGAGGACAAACAGTGAACTTCTTTATTTACCCTACTGAAAATGTTACCCCATACTCGATTAACTATCGTCAAATTTAACACAGATTTTAAGTTCTGGTTTTACTGCTCATAATTTTATTAATGATATACAGCTTGTTAATATAGTTTTCCTTGTGATTTCTGAAAAATATGTTCCAATAAATTGGAAATCTCACCTTTGTCTAATTTTTTAATTGAATAAAAAAAAATAACTCTCAGATAGCTGAATATTTCTTGAGTTGGTAACTGGAGTATATTTCTTATTTGTGTTCTTACATGTCATCAACCTCTTGTTTTCATATAACAAATGTTCTGAAAAATAACCATTGTCTTATATTCGAGGTCATCTTCTAATCAGACCTCAAATAGAGTTCTCACTACAAGACTAAGAGCCAGATCCCCCGCAGCGCTGCAGGGGACCTGGAGCTTCCTCTTTGGCAGCCGGTGGATGTGTGTGCGATGCAGTAAATGGGATGTGTGTCAAGGTTGTGGCCTAAATGCATTGCTTGCCTCATGGTTTCTGTTTGTTAGGCCACACCCACTCCCCTTTGTAGCCTCTAATCCCTCCTCTTCCTTCAGGCTGTTGCTGAGCTTATTCAGTAGCTCATTGCTCTTTCGTGGTACCACACCCGATCAGCAGACTTCCTGGTTTTTGTATTGATTCGATGACGTTCCTGATTCGTGTAAACTGACTCCTTCCTTATCCTGACTACGAGTACCTCTCCATTCCTGATCTTGGCGTGCATGGCTACCTGTTGCGGTTCCTGACCTCGGCGTGTCGTACGTTTATGCTTTTGGATTCTGATATGGCTTATTATTTACTTGCCTTATATGTATTTACATATTATATTCAAGCCAGCCAATCATACGGTTGCATGAGAAGGGGTGCGGTGCCTCACCAGAGAAACTGTGTAGACTCAATGTGATTGAATGCTATTGACTGCAATATTGTAATCATTGTTGCACGGTTGATTTTGTAACTTCTTGGAAAATCAATAAAACTGTTGAAATTTAAATATAAAAAATAGCAATTATATTAATAAAGATGATCTAAATCTTCCTCTCTCTCTAAGGACACTCGTATACCCAGCTATTATTAAATGTGAGATAAATTTAAAAAATCTGTGTATATAAATAAATACTATACATTTCTTCAAATAGGAGTAGTCATTTGAAGTGTATATAAACTGTTATCACCAATCCACTCACAAATAAATATTTTATCATGACTTCCCAGTGTCATAATCTTCACATTGAATATATTTAATAATTATTATATTACTAAAGATGATCTAGATTTTCCCGTGTTTAAAGACTCATATACCAAGGTATCATTAATGAATTTGAACTTGATTTTTCTTCCCCTACAGCAACTTCTGACAAGTCCAATGCACACAAAACCACACACTTACACTAATACACACATACTTACGCTAAAACACACTGATGCTAACAAACACTCCCTCTCACGGACTTACACATACACATTCATGCTCATACATACGCATTCATACTCATACACATTCATGCTAACACACACTCCCTCTCACACATAAACACTTACACATACACATTTCTCATATACATATCACCTCCTTCCGCCCTCAACCCCTTATCTAGCCTGCAGCTTTTTTTCTGGCTGCTTGCACACTGTGTGAGCAACCTTACTTTTATTCTGGAATCGTCTGACATTGCATTATGTAACCCAACTGCGTTCTTGCTTCCTCTGCTCTTTGTGAAGAATTTTGGAGCGGACGGGGTGTTCAATTGCCTGCCCCTGAGTAAGTGGACACCCCTCCTAATTCTTGAGTTTAGATGTTTCAGCCAAATCCATTGCTAACAAGTGTATAAAACTAAGCACATAGGCATAACCGAGCAGCTGCATACAAGTTGAAGGTCACTATGCACAATGGACTTCTTCCCCTACCTCAATCATTGTAGTGGGTTTTCTCATAAAAATGCTCTGGGGCTATGTTTTAGTGTTTGGGCTAGGTCTCACTGAAGGCTAATGATAATGCTACGGAATACAAAGACATTCTAGACAATTGTATGCTTTCAATTGTATGCTTCCAATTGTATTCTTCCCAGTTTGGGGAGTACCCCTTTGCACAAAGCAAAGTCCATAAAAGACATGACTTTATGAGTTTGGTGGAGAAACTCAAGTGACCTGCACAGAACCTTGACCTTAACCAATTTGAACACCTTTGGCATTAATTGAAACACAGATTGTGTGCCAGGCCTTCTTGTCTGACATCAGTGCCTGGCCTAACAAATGCTCTTTTGGCTATATGGGCACAGACACACCACAATGTTTTGTGGAAAGCCTTTCCAGAAGAGTGGAGACTATTATAGCCCTAAATGGGTGCATTCCATATATTAATACTCAAGGTTTTGGAATAGGATGTCCAACAAAATCTCTCTTGTCCCACCATATGTTGTGTGGTGTCTAGAATCATTCCCAATCTTGTGATTGGTGGGGATAGAGAAGATTTCCTCCTATTGATTAACTACCCCAGTTCTTGGTGAAGGTTTAGAGTGGTCTTGAAGGACTACATGCTGGCAGCCTAATAGACACGTTTCAGAGACAAGGAATGAGGGAAGGCTTTACTCTCTCTTTAAGCCTTAGTGTGTCAGTTATGTTGCTGGCACACATAGCTTAAAAAGGCAACTGTGTATTTTAGATGTAGTGGGGCTCTCATGGCGCTCCTAATAGCTCCTAACCCTGAGGGATCTCCACCTGTCACGAACCGGGTCCATATAGACGACTGTAAAGACCCAGAGCGCCCAAAGATTGTGTGCAGGAGTTACGGCACAGTAGCGGAGTTGGACAGGGCCTGGTGCAGGACGACAGCACTCTCCCGGTGGGCATCTAGGGTTGCGCAGCCACATACCAGCGCCCTGACATAGCAGCGGATGACGACAGTACAGGAAAAACATAGCAAGCAAGGGGGACAGAGCAAGGAGCAGGGGACTAAGCAAGGAACATAACCAACAAGATATACATGATACAGGGCACAACAGGGAACAAGACAAGGAATACTCAAGATCTGACATGAACAGGACAGGGCACCCCTCTTACGGGGATTCAAGACAGGACACCCCTCTACCGGGGATTCAAGACAGGACAGCCCACAGGTTACATCACAGACTGACACACATAAATACAGGAACTAGCCTAGGACTATATGATAACTATTGGAGATTCCGTCACATCTTATGGCCATAGTATGCTTAGCCCACCACTATGCCAAATTACTCCAATGACGGGGGGTCCTAACGCTAAAGCCTGCCTACGGAAGCACTAATTAACTTAACATTGCATCTATACATATATCAGAGAGACATACCTGAAGACTGCAGACTGAGACAAACAGAACACACGGGTGGGGCTGAAGCAAAGAGCAAGACTGGAATCAAGGAATCAGAGGTGCAGGACAGAACATACAGAAATCTAGAAATGGACCACAGCAAGACAGGGAAACAAAAGACATGCAACTCCGCAGCCTGGGTAGAGCGTGACACCACCCTCCTCATGATTATGGACAAATGCTAAAAAGTTTTTGTGGCCTTGGTTTCTGAGAGTATATGGTTTTAATATTAGTTTAATACACTAGTTTGTGTTTGCTATTTTTGGAGAACATGGACTTAGACAATCTCAACTGTGAGGAAGCTCAGGTATAGGCAAGTAAAGTATGGTACATGAGTGTTATAGGCAAAGCACGGATGAATCCAAATACATGTATAGGTAAAGTACAGTCTGGAGTCACAGGATGGATGGTCAGACACAGCCGGTTTGGTACACTAAACGGGTAGTCATAAAAGCCAAAGGTTGGCTCACAGGGCGGGTAGTCAGAAAAGCCAGGTACAGTGCACAAGTAGTTCAAACTAAAGAAGAATCACTAAGCAGGAGGGTAGTCAGGCATGCCAAGGGTCAAAAACAGTATACACAAATCAAAAGTAGCCAAAAGCTATAGCAGGACCACACTATGGTATTTGTGCTGAGCAGTTACAGATTTTTAAGTCTGGCACCCGGCTTGCCCTGCCTCTAGCCATTCATCAACAACGTGCCTCCTGCTGCATGTCACCAGAGTGCCTAAAGTGTTTCCCTGGCGGCGGGAAAGTAGCAGTAAAATGAAAACAGTATTTGTGTAAAATTAACTAGAAAACAAGATTCTCCATAGCAATAGTCCACCCAAAAATGCAACTTTTAATGTACTTTTTGCCCACGTAATGTAGGCCTTATCTTAGTAACATATTCTCTAGAAAACAATAACTAAGTAATATGTATCTAAATTCGTGTAACAAGTAGGCTGAAATCAACAACTATAAATAAAAAAAACTGAATTAAATTACATTTAAGTTGTACAACACCAATAGCCTCTGTAGCCCTATTGCAATAGCTATTACAATAGGGGACAGTGAAAATTAACAATAGCGTTGAAATTAACAATATACAAAATTGATTATGCCATTAACACACATTAAGATACCAGATAAGATAACAGAAGAAGATGCCCCTGCCCTTGCAAGCCTATCTTCTATTATGAGGCAGCAGAGAAACAATGAGACAATGGGATCAAGAGGTGCTGCTTGGGCAAGGATTCGATTGTAGTGAAGGTCATGTGGAGAAGTCAGTGGCATGAAGATCTTGAACGTGTGGAAGAAAGACATATATTTTGTTGTAATACTAGATATTCAGTTTTAATGCCCTACTAATTAATGTTGTTCTTTGCAGCTTTTTTGTATATTTTCTTTATAGATGTCACATGTGTCAACTATGTGTAGATTACTAGTAGCTATATTGAGGCTCATACATAACATGCTGTACTAATTTTTCAAACCGCTGCCCTTACTAAATTGTTTTTTTTTTCACACACAAATACATGTATGAAACACTGTGTAGCAAACATGTGTAAGCTGGGGATTTTGTATTATATCCGCGTTCGTGTCCTAAGAAGAAATACAAAAATAATGAAGCCCTTAATGATTAACAGATGACTATCTTTTGACCTTACCTATCAAAGTGCGGATTTGTTTGTCACAAGACAAAAAAGTGAACATGAACACAACCAATTTACCTATAACAGGCAGTAAAGAAGTATTTTGCAAAGAAACAAGCCAGTGTTAGTTGTTCAAACTTTTTTGCATCCCCTTAAACAAAAACTATTCTGAATATTTTCAACTCCCAATAGTAAATAGGATTTCTTTGTTGACAATGATAATATTATATTTTAAAATATTCTTGTATTTCTCTATTTTGTTTGGTTTGTTTCACTTATATAAATTGGTGTACCATGGCACTTTCAATCTATTTGAACTAAGGGAGATTCTACAGCTGCCTGGGAAAAATTTGGGATCCTATCTGCACATACCCATGGATCTATAACTTTCATATTACAAATGAAGATAATAAAGAAGAAATATACATTTTGATTTTTTTATTTGAAGAGCAATATAATGGCATATTGGACACCTTTCGAAATATGATTTATGCTCAAACTGGTTTTTTTCTTATACATTTTTATCATTGAGGATCTGCCAGCATGCTTTCAATATATGTTTGCTTACAGAACATAATACATTGTTGAATGACAATGTATTGGGTATGATACATCAGAAATGCTTCTTCTTACTTATTTGCTCTGCGTTTTAAATAGTAAAAATGCTTTAATTTCTCGTTTTTGTGTTTCAAATCTTATACAGTTAGCATGTAATCATTTATTTGTATGCTGAGTTTTTTTCTGTATAATTACAGCAGAACAAAATTAAGAGGACTGTCATGCATCATGCAAATAGATAGATAGATAGATAGATAGATAGATAGATTATTACTACTACTACTACTACTGTAATTATTACTACTACTCTTTTGGGGTGCTTTGATATTTTCTCTGCTACACTTTTATAGTCAGATATAATTGAACTTAAGATGGGTTATAACTGGTAATTTAATGATAATTACAAAAAAATACTAGGGGTTGGAACACATTTTCAAATCATATTGCTGGTGTGTTTTATTCAATAAAGTTGGAGTTGGCAGGATAATTTGCGGTGGTTTTAACTCTTTGACTTTAATATACATTATGAAGGTCCAACCTTGGCAACCTTGTGCTGCAGGAAGATCTGTGTTGGTCCTGCAAAGTAAAATGAATTACCAATTGAATTATGCATTATGCAGGGCCAGTATAATAGTCCTTGCTGGGGAAATCTGCATTAATTAGCCATTTTGCCATCAATCCATAGCAAACCCTTCTGACATGTCTCACTTTATATAATATAATTATAGATAATAGAATGTGCAATAATTGTAGAACTCAATTGTAGAAGTTGTTTGGCCCATTTGGTTTTTATTAGATGTACCCTATCAAATAAAAAATAGATAGGTCTTTCAGTCTCATAAATTTTGTACCAAACTATACTGTGCATATATTATAACAGAGTAATATTAATAATGATAAAAAGATGTAACATTATAGCGTAACCAATTTACTAATATAGTAATTATGCTTAATTTTCTAGGTAAATACAGAATATCACACCTTTTATGTGAAATGTATTAAATCTGTATTAAAAAAACTATTTAATTTCAATACCATTTAGGTTTATGGTATAATAACCCAAACATGATAATGTCTAACAATCTTCTATTCAGAAGACATGCAGAAGAGTGTATGATGAAGTGTTTGAAATGTTTAGTGAGCTAAGCTTTTGAAAGTAGCTATGTAATAGAAAAAAATACTCTAGAAAAATATTGTATTTATCTACATTCTAACAGACAGACTAATATTGTAGCAAATGTTATTGGCTTATAAAGAAGCTATGATGGTACACATTTGCAGTTACATACACAGTCATTTCTGAAAAGATAATATTATCCCCAAACGGAAAAAAAAAATCCGGGCATTTTTGGTATCAATTAGGAAAGTTAATTTATCTCCATACAGTAATAATATGTGAATGGTACTTGCTTATTTTTTGTGAATTGACTTCTTGTTGAAAATACTAAATAGAATATATAAAAATATTGCATATGTACTTTCTACATTCTACAAATAAATTATCTATGAATCAGATTGAGAAGCGTGTTATTTGGGAAAATATAATTTATGTAACATTAACTTTATGTGGGAGTACATACGCTAAATGTAATAATCATACAAAATAAGCACATAAATTAAGGAATCACACATCTCATTTAATACAAGACAATGTCAAATTAAGCATACATAGACTAGGGTTGCTTTGGATCCTATTGTTTGTCTTGCTTAAATATTAGATTCATGCAATTGAAAAATATCATTTAATATAGCTTAATAAAGTGCTTGTTTGTAAATGACCTGACTCGACTGCAAATACAGAGATTCAATATACACCAGCAGATACTTTAAAATATGCATTCAAATACTATTTAAATTAGAATTGTGCAGGAATCTGACTAGTCTAATGTTATTTTTCTGACATCTTAGAGAAGAAATCGTAAAATTCTCAAAGAACGAGAAAACCAACCAACAATGTACAGAATATAAATATATTATTTTTTTTAAATAGCATTTTATACAGTTGAATTGATTGCCCCTCTGATGTACTCTGGATCTATATCACAATATATGCTAAATTGTCACTTTTTATGTTAATATGTTATATGGAAATTATTTTATTTCATTTTATTTTATTTTTATGCAGGAATTCCAGGATGTTTATTTTCTGCTTCTGGCTTTAACATTTTGTCCTTAAACTATATTAACACCCATCCTTACTTTTATTTACACAAAATAAAGACAGCCTTTGTACGAGTTTATACATTTGCGGGCAAGTATATTATAGTTATACCCAGTCTTAGCAAGCAGGAACAAACATGCAATGACCACAAAGTTTTGATGACAACATTCACTGGATAGTTCTCAGAAGTCTACAAACATGTTGAATATATCAACATCATGTGTTTAGCTGAGCAGCTGTTGGATCTTACCTGGTGATGATAAGCTTGTTACTGAAAACATTTCCTTATGTTATGACCTTCACATACAATCTAGAGGTTACAGTAGCTGTAATGGAAAATGTATAGGTATACAAGCATGAAGTGACACAACTAACTTTATTAGAAAAGTTTAATTAACCCCTTAAGGACAACAGTTCGTCCTTAAACCCATTAATGACTATGCATTGTGAGCCCGTACATGTATGAGCTTTGTCATGAAGGGGTTAATGCTCTGAAGCATCATTTAATGAAACAAATGCTAAAAAACATTTGCATACTTGCCAACAGATATGATTATTGCTGTCTTAAAAAAAGACTAATTTATATAAATATAAAAATATTGTGTATATATAGTGTGCGTGTATATATATATATACTGTATATACACATATGTGAACTTATCTTCTCTCGATTAACAACTGAAATGCCATCATACATATATATTGTGTTAGAATTTGTGTTTTCAGTATATAGCTCCTCTCTTTCATATATATATATATATACGTATATACGTATATATATATTATAATAGTATATATATATATATATACGTATATATATATATATATATACTGTGTATTTTTTGTTTTTGAAGTTTTTTAGTATGATGAGAAATCATTTGACAAAGCATTTTACTGCAATGTTACACTTTTAAAAACTAGCGATGTTAATACTTATGGCCATTTCTGTGCCAACCATGTGTATTCCATGAATTTATACATGTGCATTTCCCCAACTAAATATCTGTAAGGGTATATATAAATAGTGAAACTAGTGAAACTAAGTACCGAAGCACATTCTAAACACAAGTATACACTAATTTCTAGATGCATTTCTTTCTTATTTTATATATATATATCTAGATAGATATCTAGATAGATAGATAGATAGATAGATATAGAGAGGGATATATCTATAGATAGATATCTATAAATATGTTCTGTTTATATAATTATGAAGGCACTAATCATCCTTAGTGTCGAACTGTGGCGTATGCTATGGGAACCTCCTAGTTTACCAGTACAGCATATGTAAAATACTTGATTTGGCTAACTTCTTAATATGAAGCTATTATTGTGAAGTGAGCCAAGCCCCATAATAACATATAGTACAGTCATATGTGCTGGCAGCTCTTTGTAATGGAACCGTAAGATTTTGTTTTATCTTTTTCATTAATTCGTTTTTCTGTGCATGGTAGCCTTTAATACTTTTTAGGTTGTGCACTACTCTAGTTTGTATTTGTTATGGTGGGCATTTTTACAGATTCTGACCAAACCATAGGGTTGAGCAGCCTCTCCTGCCACACAGTTGCCTCGTCAATGGTGTCCAGATAAGGCTTGAAATTGATGGGTTAAAGTGCAGCGCAGCCCCACTGATTCAGCTCCTTGGTAAGCACAATATCCCTGAAAAATTATATAGGACTTGCCAAACTTGGGGTGCTTTGACATGGTGGTAGGCTAAGAAATACATGGTCATATTGTGTGACAGAATACTCAATATTTATGCATTAGACAAATTCTCACCTTGTTTTGTAGCCTCTGGATTTTGTTCATTTTTGCTTTTGACATGAATTCTTACCTACTCCAAAAAAGTCTAAAACATTTTAACTTATCCTAGCACACCTTTGTTTCATCTTGTTTCATTGAGTTATACAGTATGTATGGTGTGTGAGTACTGCTTGGACTATGGTGTTTTTTTGTATATGTGTTATAATGGATTTTTGTGTGTTAAACTCACACGGCATGATGAATTTTGAATAGGATGTCTTTCCCAAGCTGGAATATACATAAACTGTGACCTGTACATTGTTCTCAAGGACTGGATTTGTGCACCACTGTACCAAATAAACATATTATGTTTGTGTCAAAGTGTATTGTGGCAGAATATGACGCATGGGGCCCTTTGACTAATTAAGGTCTAGTGGGGGGGGGATAATTAGCATAAGCAGAACTTCATTTGCATTGCCATAAACCATCAGGTTACTCGGGCTACACAACATTATTGTATACAACATTGTATTTAAAACTGAAAGGTATGGCTTTTTGAGACAAATCCCTGATCTTAGCAATGTATTTCATTCTACATCAATATCAGGACAAATGTAAACAGATAAATCTGGCTAGCTAGCTACATCATTTAACACAGCCAGTTCTTAGTCTTTGCGTTTGGATTTTTTAGCTTGTCTCCAGGTTCCATGTGAGTGGTTGGGCATCATTACCAAGACATCTAATATTTAAAGCAACCAGTTTTGAATTGGTCACTCATTCCTCATATGTGAATGAAACATCTGGTAGGGCGTGCAGTCATTTTCAATTTAATAATACCAACTTGGAAGCTATCAGATTTGGTACTCAAGGCGTCTTACATTTGTTCTGTGCAGAGGCCCTTTCACCAAAATTGCATCAGTTATTTAGAGGACACCTTGATTAAAATTTTATGAGCATTCAGGCATGCAGTTACACAGGATACCAGTAACATTGATGAGAGCACATTGTATTTAAACACATCTCACCAGTAGCATTGATCACATTTAGCTACACATTTATGTGGTACATGTGCAAAAAATGTTGGTGCGTCTCTTTTTGGACCACTGTCCACTCCACTGCTCAGGCTCTTACTGACGAGCGGCTGCCGTTCACCCCCGAGTTTCTCTTATTGCTGCACATGACCTACCCTGTCTCTTGGTACAAATCCACTATACTCCGTCATCTCCTAGTAGCGGCCAAATCTCTAATCCCACTACACTGGGGTGACCCTGCCCCACCCTCGGTCCGGGAGTGGATGCTGCGGGTGGAGAGGAGACGTGTCCTTGAGGAGCTGGTGTGCTCGGTGGACGACAGGTCTGATAGGCATCTTCGTCTCTGGTTTCATTGGGTGCAATTTCTCTCTGGCCCCGAGAATCGCCCTCTCCTTGAGGCTACACCCGCTCCGTAGCCCCCCCCATTTTGCCCCATCTTGCCCTTCCTGCCCCTCCCCCCCCTTTTTTTTCCTCTGTTCTCTTTCTCTCTCTTCTTTTTCTCTCTTTCTCCTCACTCCCATCCATTTTTACCCTCTGTTTCCTGCCTCCCTTTCCCCTCCCCGGACCCTGTGTCTTTCTGTCCCCTTTCCGGTCCATCACCTTGCCGCATTCTACCGCATTTTAGCACTTCCTGGGCGCTTTTTCTCTGTTGCTGGAAGGGCCTCGCCCGCTGTGCTGTAACCTAGCCCCGACTTCCCCTGTGATGTCGATCTCCATAGTCTCCATGGTTGCCCAGTCTCGCTGGCCCCGCTCCATTCGGAGTCCTCCACACACCCTTCATCCTGTTGTGTCACGGGCCGCGACGGCGTCGCTTCTTTGGTTCATTATTTTGGTTGGTCCTTTGGGAGTCTATTGATATTATATTGTAACAGCTGTATTACTCACGAGTGTGTGCCTCCCATGCTCCGTGTATCCTCAATGCTACGTATGTGGTGGTGGTGTTGGACTGTACCCTTGTTACCCCCCCCCTCTTCTTATTTCTGTGCCCCCCCCTCCCTTTGTTGGATATTTCTTTGAAAAATTGATTTACCCTAAAAAATGTTGGTGCGTGTGTGTGTGTGTATATAAATATAGTTCTGTGAAAAGGGACAAATACCTTTTCTTTTTTTTATGTTGTTGTTTTGGTCGTTGTATTGTTAATGTGTGTTATTATATTGTTATAAGATATGAATAAATAAAAAATAAAAAAAAAATAAAAGGTATTTGTCCCTTTCTGATTTCTTCAATTGTTACATATATGTCACACAAATTTTTCAGATCATCAAACTAATTAATTTTAATATTACAGAAAGGCAACCCAAGTAAACACAAAATGCTGCCATGATGATGTCTTATATAGAAGGGAAAAATCTATTCTACCCTACTTGGCCCTATATAAAAAGGTAATAGTTTCTAAATCAACCAATTAAAAAAAATGATAATTGGGTTCAACTTCACTAGACACATCCAGGTTTGATCACTGCAGCTCTTTTTAATCCAAAGATCAATCGAATACAACCTGTCTTGCAACGTGAAGTAGGCCAAAAGCAGCACATGATGCCGCAATCTATAGAAATTCAATATCAGGGCAAGAAACAAACTCATTAACATCTATCAGTCTGGTAAGGGAAAGTCTTTTCTAAGGCTTTGGGACTTCAGTGAACCACAGTAAGAGCCATTATTTAGAAATGGAGAAAACTTGGAACAGCGGTGATCCTTCCCAGGAGTGGCTGGCCTACCAAAATTCCTCCAAGAGCACATCGACAACTCAGCAGGAGGTCACAAAAGAACCCAGACTAAAATGTATAGAACTGCAGGCCATGCTTTCCTCACTGTGGAAAAATGGCATCCATGGGACAGTTGAAAAAACACTGCCGACCAAGAAGAACACAAAAGCTTGTCTCACATTTGCCAAGAAACATCTTGATGACCCCAAGACTTTTGGGATAATATTCTGTAGGCTAGTGAGTCAAAAGTGGAATGTTTTGGAAGACATGGGTCCAGTAACACCACAGCATTCCAAAATAAGAACATCAGGCATTTCTGTAGGCAGAGTGCTCTATGAAATGCCTTTTAACCCCCTTAATGCCACTCTGCCTCCAGAAATGCCTTTTAACCCTCTATATGCCACTCTGCCTCCTGAAATGCCTTATACCTCCCTATATGCCACTCTGCCCCATAATATGCCTTTAACCCCCTAAATGCCAGAGTGGCAGATAGGGGTATAAGGCATTTCTGGAGGCAGAGTGGCACATAGGGGTTCAAAAGGCATATCATGGGGCACAGTGGCATATAGTGGGTATAAGGCAAGCCTGGGGGTAGCTGTGCTTTTATTTTAAAAAAAAAGTTTACATGAATTAACATTAAGGGTGTCTTTGATTAAAATGGAGGTCTGAGGCTGAGCATGGAGTAGATGTCCCAGGAAGAGAAAGGGGTTGAAAAAAAGAGAATGAAAAAGTGATAGAGAGAATCAATAGGCAACTGTGTGTACAAAGATACCTTCCAATGTGGGTAATACATACACTTTAAATACATGCTGGCTTATGGAGAACCATTGTATTTGTGCATCAGGGTCAGCTGGAATGTCATTTCTGGCTTTTTCAGAAAGTTGATGAAATTTTGCTTTCATCCGGAAATTTTTGAATGTGTTATGATACCGTTAATGGTATGACCAAAATCTAAGTAAACTAGTTAGCTTACTGCATATGCTTACTGAGTATAGATTTCTTTTTCTGTGCTGCAGCACCATCATGTGGCCACAACAGGCTTATTACAAGTAGACCTGGATGAAAAAATCCATGTCTACTTGCCCCGGGTTTTGGTGTGTTACTTACTTTTAATTAAAGTGTGTTTTTATGTTTTTGTTTTTAAAGGTGTGGAGGGGTCATTTTCGGTTTCGGCCAAGTAAATGCAGAATTTTTGGTTTCGGTCCAGAATTTTCATTTCGGTGCATCCCTACACTAAGCCAGACACTGTAATGGTAGGACTACAAATCAATGTTTGGCTTAGTATATAGTGATAAGGGTTATGCTGCATTATTGTTGTTGTCTGGTTCATTGAATAGTGATAGGGATTACGCTGTACCAGGGTCAATGTCTGCCTCAGTATATAATGATAACAGTTATGTTTTACCCCTGTCAGTGTCTGCCTCAGTACATAATAACAGTTATGCTGTACCTCTGTCAATGTCTGCCTCAGTATATAACAGTTATACCCCTGTCAATGTTTGACAACGATAGAAGCTATGCAGTTTTAAAGTGTGTGGTGGGGGTGCCACATACAGAATCCGCCCCAGGTGCCAAATACTCTGCGTACGCCCCTGCCTAGGATAAAATAGTTTCCGCACACTTTCACATTGACAAATAGCAAGCGAGGATTCATAAAGGGTCAACATTCACTGAAACATTTGCACAATGTATGTACATTTCAGTAAAATGGGTTGGATAAATGCAGCTTGCAACATAAACCAAATTGGCCTAGTAAATTTTTTGCAAGCTTAGTTCTGAGAGCAGAGGGAGCTGAAACAACCAATTGCCCCTGTTATATCAGGAATATGTTTCATTATTAAATTTCTATCATTGGGACAATATTGAGCAATGTTTGGTGTTTGCATAATTAGTTTGTGCTAAGTAGCATGCTATCCTTAGGTTTCAGAGAGCTACCACCACCCCAGTATACTGAACCCAATAGAAGGGATAATTAGGGTGAGGTGTCAAAGTTTGACGTTTTTTGTGTGATCAATTGTATCTGGTAAATAAACTATATAACTTTTGCATTAAGGACCAATGCACATGTTGGTAGCAGTGCAATGTTTTAGGGATGGGTTTTTTGTATCAGACTCTAGACAATTTACCATTGTCAGAGGAACCCTAAATGTCATACCATTTGTCCATGTCCATGTCATTTAAAAAAGGCTTTAAAAGGATCTCTAACCTCTACATTATAGGAAGGTCATAGCATAAGCGAATATTATGTTGGTACTTTCAACATGTTTACTAGACTTCCCGAGAACTAGTTTTATCTACATTGTGAGTCATCAGGACTTTGTGACCATTTGGTGTTTGTTTCTTCTTGCCAAGACTTGGTGCACCCTTTTTATTCTTAGCCATCACATATTAAAGGCTATCTTTATTTTGTGTAAATACATGTGCAAATGGATGTTACATAGCTGAAGGCTAAAGGCATTCAATTTAATACATGCCATTTTTGCTTGGTCAACACTTTTCATTATAGATAATCTGTAGGTTTTTATAGTTTGTTTCATCTATCTTTTTCATAGGATATCACATCTTAATCACAAACATTTTTTTTTCTATGAGTTCAAGTAATGAATATACATCATCTATTCCAACGACTAAGTGTGTGTGTATATATCTATCTATATATACATACATACTGTACATACATACACATAAATATATATATATATATATATATACATGCACATCTTACATCACATGGTTGTTTTGTGACAGCAGTGAATAATACTTTTACATTTCTTATTTTTTACATTTCAAAAATTAACATTGTTTTAAACACAATACTAAATAAGCAAGCAGAAGTAGGTGGGATCTTCTAGACATGCCACTAATCCCTTTTTTCTTTCAGAATAATCATATGAATTAATATTTACAGCCAACCTTATAATACAACTTTAAAAAAAACAACTGACCTTGTGCAATATATATAGCAAAAATGCAACTAAAATCCTTTATGAATTTATATTCCATCATCCAGATTGATTCTATATCACATTTTGTTCAATTAAAAACAAATTTCCAAAAATCCAAATTTTACAAAAAATATATTTGCATCGTAAAATGGTTTTATCCATATCTCTCCTTAAATGAAACACACATAAAGTCACGATAAATTGCATCCCACAAATGCTTTTTGCAAATCATGCGAAATTTGTAATCCATGGATCCTTAGAGACAATATGCAAGATCATTTTCTCAAAGCTGTAAATGGTCTTTTGAGTGAGCTTTGGTACAGTGATTTATATAAGAGCGAGAAAACATACGAAACACATAAATGTATTTTATATTATAATATTATCATTGTCAACACTGAGGTCCTATTTACGTTTGAGAAGTGAAAATATTCAAAATAGTGTCGTTTGTTTAGATGTATGCAAAAGTATGTTTGGACAACTTACATTATGTGTTATTTGAACCTCCTTTTTTTGTGCTCTGACAAAAAAACCTGCAATTTTATAATGCAACTGCAAAGAAATGAGGGCAACACAGACCTCCAAAACTGATATAGGAATTAAACCCTCTTTTAAATAGCTTTCAGGAAAAAAAAAATCTCAATTTTTTTTTACTTTTACTAATTTAAACAATAAATGACTTTCATCATTATGGTTAGGAGCATAATTTACATCTGAAGAAAACAGGAAACGTAAAATTATGTGTCTATCTTGTAATATTTTTGAGTACGTGTTTGTACTACAAGCCATAATAACTGATGTATTGTATGAGGGGCTGTTAAGGACATTATTTCAGTTTTTTATCTCACATATATAATATACTGAAATGCATATATCATATACTGAAACGCATGTATCATATAGTGAAACGCATATATCATATACTGAAACGTATATATCATATAGTGAAACGTATATATCATATACTGAAATTTTTCATATATCATATAGTGAAACGCATATATCATATAGTGAATTTTTTCCATATATCATATAGTGAAACAGATGGAGTGAAATTTGTATATATATAGACTGAAAAAACGCTTATATCATATAGTGAAACAGTGAAATTTGTTTATATCATATAGTGAAACAGATGGAGTGAAATTTGTATATATAATATATATATATATATATATAGACTGAAAAACGATTTTCATAATCGATTCATAATCGATTATCGATTTTATCGATTCGTTGTTGCAGCCCTAGATATGATATAAACATGGAACATATTTCTGCTTTTTCAACTCTTGGTTTTCATTGGCAAACAATGTTTTGGTATTAGCCATTGGACTTTGTGTTATCATAGCCAAAGAACTGGATTTTAAAGACCCCGATTATCAAATATTTCTGATTCTGAACATCAAAATCTTCTATATAAAATTCTCATCACTACTCCAAAATGCAGGAGAAGTCTATCTAATTGGTAGCTTAGATGAAAGACAAACTCGAGTTCAACAGTGTTTAAATGTTTTTTGACCCGGTTGGAAGAACATTAGAAAGAAGATCAGCTATCCAGAGAAGAGTTTCTAATGTATTATGTTCTAATCAATTATGGTAAATTTTAATTTAAGAATTTTATATTTTGTAATAAGAAATATAATATTGTATAAGTAGCTTAAAAAATTGTAAATATATAATGTATAAATTATATAATTATACCATGTTCACGGCCTATCCATTGTCTCAATTATTATCTTTGTTAACATGTTTTTCTTTCTTAAAATGATGACAGCACATGAAGAGAGGAAGTACACAACCACAAGCTTTCAGCTCCTCTCCTTCCAACTGCTCCTCCCGGATATGCCACTTTGCCCTCTGATATGCTTTTTGCCACCCTTATATGCCACTCCAGACTTACATCCCCCAGACTTACCAATGCATCCCCAGACTCCATGGTGTCTAGCGGGGACTGCCAGTGCACGTCTGCGCCATGCGTGTAGACAACCTCTGCTGCTTCTCGCCACTTCCGCCGGGGCTTACCCTCTTGTAAATCACGTATTCTGATGGTGATGCCTTTATTTTCTAGTTTCTGCTGGGTCCATCTCTTGTAGCACCAGGTGGATGCAGCAGCTAGGGCTTGTTAACCCGTTTGCTGTGTGCCGTGGACGTTTTTCTCTATAATGGTTATTTGTTAGTTCAGGTGTGATGCGGCCTCTCTGGTGTGCACAAATTCTCGAACCATCTGGCAGACCCCAGAAAGGAAGGCCTGTCTATTCTCCTTCAGTATCTTCCTCAGTTCTCCCCTAGTTAGTGGTGGGTGAAGGTTGAGTACTTCTGTGGGAGATTGAGGTTGTGGTCTTTTTGGGGCTAACGTGTTGTGCAGGTTAAGATTGGGCCTGTTCCATGTGTCAGGAAAGTTGAGTAGCGGAAGAGAAGTGCTCCATGAGAAATGAATATGCTGGTTTTGTTCTGGTTATTGGGGGGGTCCAGTTCATCAGGTAGTTTTTTCCTTCAACACATGGATTTTGGGGTATATTAGTGAAATGTTAAGGGTGTGCATAGAGTTTTATTTAATTGGGAGTCAGTTGTTATTCAGCTAATACAGAGCCTGAGAATACCCAACTGGCAGCAAAATTAGCTTCTAAGGGTCTGGCAGTAGCTGTGATTGAGGGTGTAGTGGTGAACTTTTAGGCTCAGAATGGCGTCTCCTTCTATCGGTCTAGTAACTAAATCTAAAGTGCCACAACAACACTGTGGCATGAATAGCCTGGGGTCAGGCTGTGTAGGATGCTGCTGGTTGGTTGCTTTGTAACACTTCCATAGGTCTCATTTGTTTGGTTTGTAATGTGTATCTCCCACCACTTGGGAAACTGGATGTCACTAATTCTGAGTACCATCCTTAGGCATCTGATGTGTATGTACAGCCAGGGCCGGCCTTTGGGGTGTGCGACCGGTGCGACCGCACAGGGCGCCACACTCCATGGGGTGCCGCCGCGGGGTCTGAA